>UYRT01000262.1:0-10715 GCA_900617915.1 Gongylonema pulchrum
TTGTGGGGGGGGGGGGGCGTACAAACGTGAAGGCTGAATTTGAATCTGCTAAGTCGCATTTGGAAAAGGACGTTTGCCCAAAATATCAGACTCCTGTCTTTTATGCCTCCCAGTCGAAATTTTCACAGGGCCGAAAGTGAGACCCAGGAGCACAAGAAAGATGAATTTAAACTTTCCGAGTCGCACGTGAGCACGAAAATCAGCTTCCTAGCTTTCGTGCTTCCCGAGATACCAATTTCTCCCGTCAGAATTTTCGTGGGGCCGTATGTGGAACCCAGGCGCAGGGTAAGACTAAATTTAAATCTGTGCTTTGCGCGTGGGCGGGGACATTCTACTAAAATTTTAGCCTCCTCTGTGGCTCCCGACTTGAAAATGCGGGACAAAATGTACATGCACACACACATACACACAGACACACGCTCACATAACACACACAGACAGGGGCGTGACAATATGAGTTTTGTGCTGTTGTTACACAGCGTAAAACGTATAATAAATTACTTTGTTGGCAAGCTGTGTGACATATTGATAGAACCTGCTGATGCCACGCAACATGCTCACAAAATCCTGGCAACGTCTTTTCCATTCGTCGCTCACAATTTCTTGCGCTTTCTGAAATGGTTTCAAAGAGTCAGAAGAAAGCGATCTGGGAAAATGCTGAAAGCAACTACTACCCTGTACCATCCATGTCTAAGGAAATGAAGTATTATTTTGGCCATCAAATACCTCTTTTTTTTTTCTCTCCTTCACTGGTATCAGTTTTTATATGTTCTCCACTTTTTTTACCAAGCGCAAAAAAAGAAAAACGTGAAAGGAGAACAAAAATCGTGAAAATCAGCAAAGAAACTTTCCAGCACCAAAAAAGCCTACAAGGCGTACTCGGAACATCACAACACTTCCACTGGGTCTAAAAGACTCGATCCGCTTTGTCAAAAGGGCTGAAACAGCAAGAGTAACTTTCTCTTCCGGACCAGCGTTCCACGAATCGCTTTAAAATGTAACAGAAAAGTACCTGCTGATCCATCTCGCTATCACCATTGATGCTTCGCTTCATGACATAAGAATTCTCGTGAAGCCATGAGAATTCTTGTAATATGTGAATGCCACGACGGCCATGCTCAAATGGTAAATAGAACATATCCACAAATGCGGCAATTTGTTCCGTATCAACTTTGCTGAAATTATTTTCTGCCAAATACCGCTCAAACTGCAACTTTCACAGAAGCACAACCGATGTGCTTGAAATACCTCGTATCTGGGTCAGAATGACTGCTGCTATCCATGCTGACATCCGAAGAAATTTCAGCCATCTCCTGGGTACTGCATTTGCTTCGTTCCGAAATATCATCCTGCAGCAAAACCGAACATCTCAGAAATCAATTTAAAATGAAAAAAATTGCATTCTAAAATACAGATAGAGCCAAATGGAACAGGAAAGCAAACCTTGCAGACGGGTACCAAATCCATTGGTTCACTATATTCGGCACTCATTGAGTTCACTGTTTGCGCCATTAAACTATTCTGAAAAATAACGCTGTTACTTCAGCAGCAATTACTCTAAGTAACAAATCGGCCTCGCGCTTCTGATAATGCCACTGCACTTTTTTAGCTGAATGAGCAGTGGACAAATGCGAGTTCACAATGATCACCTTCTGTCCAACCTCTTTACAGTTGCCTACCTCATTAAAACTTGTACAGTGCTGGAAATCACATAAATCAACAAAAATAATACAAGGCAAGTATATGAGAACAAAAGTGAGCCAGGCTGGAATCAAAAGCTCACTGAATTCGATTAAAAAATAATGAAAATTTTTTGAATATTCTTGGCACGCTTGGTGGACTGCTAAGCACCACTACTATCGGCCTAAAGCTATCAGTTCGATCCCGTCAGTAGGAAAATCAGAAGTAATAAGATCTGCTGATTCGCTTCGACTGCAAATTATTAAAGCATTCCAAAAAATTAAAAACACTATAAGCTTACTTCTACGTAATTCGCGGAAATGCAAACCATCGAGAGTGGAATGCTTTTGGCAATGTAATTTCATCATGCTATCTTGAAAATGCCTCCATAACTTTACACAGATAACAAAATACAAAAGAAAGCGGGGAATGCGATTCATCCGTAAACAAAGATAGGTGGCCTTCACCCGGAACATCTGGCACGTTCAGCCTTACCTTTATGACTTCGCTGGCTGCACTAACAGTCTCAATAAACCACAGCTTTCAACAGCATGGTACATTTACGTTGAAACTTTGAATGAAATCAAAAGCGTCCCGCACCAGCACTGCAGATGCGATCATGTGTTTTTGCATGATTTCATCCTGCAGGGGAATCGTCTATATTGGGATGTGATTGCGGTACTGCAAATTCAACACATGATACATCAGAGGATGCGCCTAAAAAAAAGCTCATTTTGCGCTTGCTGATCTGCGCATGAACAGTAAACATCCTTAAAAAAAAGTACTGCTCCCTGCTCAGTCTGGCTACCGAATTAACTGAATGACAAAAGTGCCTTAAAGTTAATTTCCATTTCTGCGCACACAAGACCTGGGCACTTGTGTCGCAAAAAGACATAGAATATTTTAGTAAAATTTCACCTGCTTTCCTGATTAGCTGATGAAATTGTTTTTTGTTACAAATGCTTTTGACTAGTTCGTGCCCAAGTTTTACAGGCGTATTTTACGCCCCTGTGCAACACAAGTACTTCAAGCTCAGCGTTAAAGCATGCCTGGATCTTGTGTGTTTTACGTCTAAATGCTCGCATTTGGACAACAAATATTCCCATGGAGTCAAGAAAGTTAAATTTGATTTCGTATTGGCATTTTGCCAAAAGCAGCTGGATTTCAACTTTAATGTGTGCGTACGCATGACGTGGGCATGTATGATTGCTGAACTTGAAACATTCTGCTCATATATAGGCAGGGAATATCCACGTGAAGCTTCAACTTCCCACCCTCTTTGGTTCCCGAAATCATTTTCCTACCAAAAAAAAAATACGTTTTTTTACCGGGCGCTGATAAGTAAGACCCAAGCGCACAAAACGTTGTAAGTTGTCAGGATGGCACCTGAACAAAGGAAAACCTTATGAAATTCCAGCTTCTTAGCTTCTGCTGTTGTTGAGCTGAATGTTGATGACAAAAATTCGAATACATACACACACATATACACGCACAGGCCCCTTCCCAAAATGCATTTTTACATTTGCTCAAAAATGAAAAAACGTATAACAAAAAGGAACCGCAGCACTGAAATACACAATTGCTGTCTGACTGTCATTAGTGCCGGGATGCTTCGACTGTTCACGAGCTAAAACAGGAAACCCGCTTGTTGAGGGCTTCTGCTCCTCATCTTCGTTTTCTCCTCCACTGCAAACAGGTACAGCACTTCTGAAAAGGCAATTTTTTGCAAAATTACTGCAACGGAAATTTGAAGAAGTGTCATCGAAATACTACTTACAAGTAAGGACACATCAATGGTGGTACAGCGTTTAGATAGTCAATCCACTTTTTTATTCCTTCATCCAGCGCTTTCAACGGATGATAGAGGCGTTTCGGTGAAGCATTCTCAACAATACGCACTGCAACAGGAACTATATCACCGGCCTCCAATATTGCATCTGATTCCTCTTCTGAAAGATTCATACAGAGAAGTTGGGAGTCGCAAAGTGCCAAACACCACCTCATTTTTATTATGCGTTTTTGCTGTGCAGCGCTATGGTGCTGCTACAGCGAGCAAAACGTATACTGTCGAGAGGTCTTCCGTGTGTGTGTGTGTTCGGAAGCGAGAGAATTTTGTCATTCACTTTCAATTTAGCACCCAACAAAAGTGGAAGCGTGAAATTCCTGCCAATCAGCTAGATGTTTTTGTATATGACTGATATTAGGGGAGGGCTCGCGTGCTGCTAGAGCAAATAGCTTTTATCTGAAAAATCTTAAAAAAGCTGCATTACTATACTACTGATTGCACGAGGCTGTAAAAGTCAAAAACTTCCATATACACCTTCTGTGTGAGGCAGCGACATTCCGAAGTTGCTCAAGTGGTAGCAATTGCCAGAAGCAAACAGGACCTAGTAGGCCTGTTGTTGGATTCCCCGTTCAAGGGTTGCTTTGAAACAGGCTCCCTCTCGACCTTTACTATACAAGCAGACCTCTTCAAAACACAGCAAAGGCCTCAATTTTAGCACCAGGCTATTTTTTTATCATCCACATCAGGTTACAAAATCACTCGGAGATACATCACCCAAACCCACTGCAGCGAGTATCAAAACAACACGGCAGTGACGAACACGGAATATTAATGAACTTGCAAACACGTTAGAGAAAAAAAAAATACCTTCCTTTATTTCAGCGTCAGCGTGGCAACTATTCCATTCAGCCAATGTATAAAATGGTAAAAAATTTGCCTCATAGCGACAATTCGGATTCAGCAACATTCCAGAGATCTCCTCCTTCAGCTGAACTGATCTGAAAGATCTCTCAATAGCTGTGGTGGAAATAAAGTGCTCCGGGAGTGAGTAAATTCAAAATAGCTGAATAACACACC
Organism: Gongylonema pulchrum; assembly: GCA_900617915.1. Classification (NCBI taxonomy): domain Eukaryota; kingdom Metazoa; phylum Nematoda; class Chromadorea; order Rhabditida; family Gongylonematidae; genus Gongylonema; species Gongylonema pulchrum. The sequence continues at coordinate 4,544 of UYRT01000262.1, forward strand.
TTCCTGCAAATGGACCCAAAAAAACTCGCTTTGGATCATAGTCATTTGCATGTAAGTTATCCCAAATCACTGGCTTTCTCTGAAGAACCGCGGCGACACGTCGAACATGATCAACTGTAATATCACGTGACACTACTCGTGGTCCTGAAGAAAATCAAAATAAACCGAAAAAAAAAATAATCCAATTACTACTACCAACACAACAAGTAGCAATTCGTTTGCGCTGAAAGTCGACAGACAACGTGGACAACTAATCCTTTTACGATTTGTTTATCCGATTAGATGGTACTGCTGCACGTTAGAGCCCCCAGAAGCGAAAGCCACCGAAGCCTACCAATTATATGGCTGCATTTGGCACATGCAGCCATTCAGTTTATTTCGAATGCCTTCTCCTCTCACAGTGAGCGAATATGGACGGCCGAGAAAGAGGAGCCACTCTCTGATTACTACTAAGAGCTGGACAAAGTTCGTCCTGTAACATCTGAGTAATGGAAAAATGGTGCATGTTCCGATTTTTTTTCAGACTGTTTAAATTTCTGTATGATAAATGAGCAAAACCACATACCCGTCCACAAAATTTGTATGCTGGTGAGCAATTTCTTGCCAAGCGTAAGTAAATAGTCCGATTCTTCCAGGGATGGGACTGCACGCGATTCGCAGTATTCTGAATTAAACGATATATAACCATAAAAGAACGTAGTCGATGGGAAGTTCTCAACTGCACTGGGGGTATTCAGGCTACGAATTAAGAGCTGCTCCAGACTTTTGACGTATGAACAATGGGAAGTGATAGGGGCTATAAGGTAAAGCATATTATTAAAACTACTGTACATTGCACAGCAACTGCAGATATCGATGGTTCCCAAATTTTTTATGCCAGTTAACATAAAACTCCTTCCGGTGGACAAGTTTTTTCTCTGGAATAAAGCAAAACCTGGAACAGAAGTACTCTCAGAATTTCTGGGACAAAAAAGGGACCGTATTATACTGACCAGTGGGACAGAAGAAGAAATGACGACATTTCAGTGATTCATACAAGTTATTGGCAACCGTCAGCTGCGCCATTACAATCGACGAGAACTGCTTCTTGTCAGCATCGTTCAGCACAGCATCGATATCATCGAAAAGCAATGCGAAAGCATCACATCCTAAACAGCGTACCTACAAAACAGAGAAGATCAAGTCGCCGGAAAATACTACAACCACGAATGTAATCCCGATACAATGTAATCATTCAAAATTTTTCGAATCAAATCTTTGTACTATGCCTTGCAGTTTAGCTAAAATTTAGCTCAGCTGATTCTGCACCCATGTTTGACTGGATTTTTCACAACAATAACCTCATTTCACACCTCTTTCGCCTTATTCAAAGTAGTTAAAACTCACTAGTACCACTCTCCATGTGAGATAAAGGCACTCTGAAGTGAGCAACAGCAACCTTCTGCTGGTACGGCTGTCGACCGGCCCCCCTTCCCAGGGTTAATTACAGGCAAACTGATGGCAGTTCCAAATTATTGTCGAAACAAATGGATGAAGAATAAAGGAATTACTTCTCCCGCTGACCAAGTCGAACTTCCGATCTTTGGCACGGCACAAAAATAACACGAGCGAAAAATTTTCGCTACTCTCTATGCCTCAATCTCAGCACAATTGGCCTACCCGGTAGATTTCAAGATCTATGACATTTAATCATAACTCTGCACTGCATTTTACGCTCGTTTGGTAAAATACCCTATACCGGTGGTTCTCAATCTTTTTTTCACCGCGGACCTCTTTTTAAGTAACTTTTGCTATCGTCATCGCTCTTTTCTTAAGTACCCTTTGCTGCCGTTGCCCAGCGAGACTTAATTGAAGACTTAAAGCACGAGACTGCATCAAAAACTTATTTCAGTTTTCTAATGAAGTTCGTCTTCAAAACTGGCGAGACGGGGAACTGAGTTAATCTGCACACATGCACCTATTATGATATCTCTTTATTGCAAGTATTCTGACTGAATTTCGAAATGATATCATTAACGTTCTTCTCGCTCAGATGGCCATTGTGTAGTGCTTTAGTGTGCTAATTACCAATTTGTTGCCAATTTTTACATTAAAATTTGATGAAAATTTAATGCAATTCTTTTCGCTTCGTCCCTTGCTTGTCTGCCTTTGAGACGCCACCACTGACCATCTCGCGGACCCCTGTGGGGCTGCGGACCCCAGCTTGAGAACCACCGACCTATGCTGTACCAGGCGCAAAATTTTCAGGAGTGGGCAGCAAAAAAGGTCTTTGCCTTGCAATTTTTCTAATAACTGCGTCTGAAGGCATATACAGTAATCACACACGCTCGAAATCTTCACCTATAACAGCGGCACACTAGTTTTCAGTAATGCTTGTAACTCCAATTCCGGTGCCTCTCGACAATGCCATTTCAACCCTCAAAAGAATGTTCCCATATCTTCCGCAGTTTTTTTACTTTGGCTCATTTTAATGTTTTTAAATCCAGTTACTCCCCTGCAAATGCAGTCTGGCGATTCCTAACTAGCTCTAATATATTTCTGGTCAAGTGATAAAACTATCTCCTTTAAAATGTAAAATCGACACTGTTTTTAAATAATTCTAATTGAACACTTCAATTTTTAACGCTTTTTCCTTTACGGCCAGCACTGCCAACAAGTAAGAAAATTACCCCTCTTCTCAATTACTACAGTTATACTACTGAACTGAATAATGGCAAGAAGCATTCAGTCAAAGAGAGCCACCCAAAACTTACATGAGTGCAAAAAATCATTAACAATTCTGGATTGCCGCTGACAACAAAAATACTTCTTTCACGGACGGAAAGCCCATCATGGAATCAAGGAAGCTGACCTAAAAACGCTAGAACTTTCTCATTTTCGTCTACATGATATAGTATTTGTCACTACAGTTGTCCAAGTGTGACATCAAGATAGGAGGTGTACAGCTCCTAATCTCAGCTTATAATAATTATGCTTAATTTACTTCATTTCCTACCAAGTCATTTTATTATTCTCGCTTCAGAATTTAGATTTTGCCCATGTTCTACGCCCATGCATGTGTGTATGTAAATATATAAATGTATAAATAACATATATGTGTATATAAATAAAACATCTGCAAGCTTTATGAACAGCTGACCTGTTCAGATTTATCATGAAGTGCTTTAATTTCTTTTTCACTTGAATATACAATATCGATGCCAGGCGAAAGCGCATAAACAAATGTGATGTTCTCGGCTTTGGCCGTCTGGATTAACGATTGCAACAGTTCTAAAACAACTGCAACAATAAGAACAGATCAAAACCATAAAACAAATTCCACCTTTCCGAACTGGTTCTGTTATTCCGTCTTCGTCTTCATCTTCTATTTCTTGTACGTTATAGATTAGCTTTCAGACACTGCCTGGGCGAGCTTATCGATGAACTGAGAGAAACACACGAACCGGTTTCCTCGGAATTATAAAGCTTTCTCCATTCAGCTCGGTGCTTCAGATCATCCTTTGGCGCATAAATGTAAGTATTCATTCCAAGGCGCTTCATACGACAGAACAGATCTCGTCGTTGGTCTGCCGTCCACGGCCGCCCGTAGAATCCTGCTTTTTTTTAAAATGTAATACATTCGCTGCTTCTCAAAATGGACAATAATGCGCCTCCGCCCTCTCCCGGAACAGTCCACAGAAGCAGCACTAGCCCAATATGCACCAAGATGACGAACAATCCGGACGAAGAAGGACGGAGGAAGAGTGAGGCGAGGAGAGAAAGGAGGTTCATATTTTTTATAATACATTCTGTAAAACAAGGATTTATGGGATGCAGAAATTTGCGCAAAAGTAATAGCGAGAATTTAGAAACAGCAGTAACAAAAACAACGGTAAACACCGCTACAACCCAGAGCCTAACTCATCCTTCCCAACAAGAGTATTTTGAAATTTTGTGATACCTTCTTTTCACTTGTAAATTTAGAATTTTCTTTTTTGCTAATTATTAAATTTCCACAATTTTGTGTTTTTCGCTCACTTTTCTTCATACCCTTTTCGTCTTTACTTTTCTGTGCAGCGGGAATTTCACTGCAGCTTTAATGCAGTTGTTGCTTTACTGAACGGTCCTCTTACAGTTTCCCAAGCTGATTTCTATTTTCATTTCGGCATCCAGTATCCTGCTTGCGTAAGGCGAAAACTACGGCTGAATAAAGATCGAAAATTTTGATATTCACTTTTTAATTATAACCGCTTTTTGGTAATTTCATCAAAAAAATTTTATTTCACTACGGTCAAAGTGGAGAGACAAACCCGCCTGGTATTGGAAGGGGGCCAAGTAAGTGGTATGTGGCAACATCGATCAATCGCCGGTCCGAATGCCCACGGCTCCTTGTTTAAAGCAAGATTATGGCGGTTTTGAGCCTATGACATGCGCCAGCACAAAATTACCCATCAAAACGAATGGTACAGGAGTGTGTATGTGCCGCTGGCGTAATCAAACGCTCGAATTTCAGTGTGAATGCGGCGTTAATTGCCATCATGTGGTGAGGAGCATTTACTGCTGTTCTTTGTTATCTCGATTTCCGGTGAAGTAGGCTCAAATGCGTGTGTGTGTGTGTGTGTGTGTGTGTGTGTGTGTGTGTGCAATGCCTTTACTAATTTTTAGGACATAGAAAAAGACCTAGGCGGTTAGAAAAAAAAAGAAAAAATGAAACACAATCTGCCAGCTCGTTCACTTAATTCTTAGGAATGGAAATTTTCAGGGGGAAAGAAGCACAGCCAAATAATTGTTCCTCTGATGAATCTCTGCTGCAAACAATATGTGGATTTTGAGCGAAACGCGTGAAGGGCCACTGCAGGGAGTTCTCCCATGTGCTGTACCCACAACGAATTTGTTATCACAAAAGGAACTTTATGGGCCTTGGTCGGTCCGTAGGAAACTGCACACCAACTTACAAGTGAGATGAATCGACAAGACAGTGATATGCCCCCCGATAACGCCACCAAAAGCATCATAACCGAATTCCACTGCGCCACTGGCACAGCAATCCCTCCACGATTCGTTCATTCGTTTCGACCCACTTTGGCAAACCAATTAAGCGAGCCTGCCATCAGCGTGCTAGCAAGCAGCCCTCAGAGAGAGCCTGGCCAGTGGGTGCCTGATATGAGAGCGGATACGGGGTAATTTCAAAAACTCACCTTCGATCACGCCACAGAGGAACTCGGTGGAAAGGCGCTGCTTCTCAGCTCTCGTCTTCGATCGTGTCTGCATTACTGCATAAGCCGCTGCCGGCACTTCCCTGTCAGTTTAGCGATCCACTGGATGCCGTCACCTCACACACTGCGCTGAAAAGAACACAGCCCGTATCGTTCATGCAGCGAGTGGAATCACAATCCAAGAATGAAGAGATGACCAATTTCCTGCCCCCAAACAGCAACAACCCGGGGAAAAGGAAAAGCCTCATGCCACGCTGCCAACTAAGAAACGAAAAATACACGAGATTTCGGGACAAACGAGGTACCCTCAGCGCAGCGAGTTCACTTCATAAAGGATGCAACGACTAGGCGCCCGTGAGAAACAATAACAGCCCCAGGCGCTCCCTATCGAACGCACTCAAAAACAGCCACCCACTCCAAAACCGCACCCTCCTACCACCCTGCTCAACAAGTCCAAAATCGAACACCTACGCTATTTACTAAATTCAGCTCGGCCCCGTCCCCGTCATACACGATTCGCCAAAAATTTTTTCAAGTGACAGCGAGTGGGCTAGACTACGGCGATTGGCGGATGTTCGAATGTGGCGGGTGGGGTGGGGTTGCTGCGGGTCCATGCAGGGCAACGGAGGGCGGCTGGAATAGGTTGATTTAAGAGCCGTATGGCGTAGATGCTTTGTCGGTTTGCTAATTCTCATACATTCGGAGGGAAGGGGAAGGATGGATGGAAAGGCGGAGGAAACGAGCTGCTGGTTTTTTTGCCGTGGGTACCCGGATTGGAAGAGGGCTGAGACACTGCTTGCTTCCAGAGTGCTCTTATGGTGGGGTTGGAGAGAAACTCAGATGCTACTTTACAAGCAGGATTCGGGAACGAGATAGAGAAGGGAACGAGGATACAAGTCAGAAGCTCGAGGTAAGAACTGAAGACAGTAGTAAAGGGAAAGAGAAATCAAAACAATACAAAAAATCAGAGCAAACCT
>UYRT01000263.1:0-10712 GCA_900617915.1 Gongylonema pulchrum
TTAAATGGAAATTGTACATTTACTCTGCAAAATTTATGGTGATTTATGCTAGTGACCGCAAAAGGTGGGTGTAAAGCAACAGTCATTTCATACAGTTAATGATCTGAGTAATTTAAGTCCGTTGCAAAAACGCATAATCGTACGGGCCCGCCCGGTGCGTTCCAGCCTGGGTCTTTTATGCAAAATTGGCAAGGTTTGCGCTTAAGAGCACACAAGCTAAGTGTGAGCAATAACCATTCTGACATTTGATAACCTGACTGCTTCAAGTTTGGCGCAAAAGCGCATTATCGCACCAATTCTGATGCGTTTTAGCCTGCGTCTTTCTAGGTAAGGTTGCAGGTTTTGCGTGGTTACTGCACTCGGGTTGGAACTACAGGCAGCCGAAGATACTCAAGTTACATATTGCTGCAAACTTCAAGACATCAAATTAATGTGGAACTCTGTCACGGTTAATTGTAAATTCATAGAGCGAGTTCTCTCGGTTCCGACAGCAACGAACCTGGCTTTGAGTACTGAAAATTGAAATCGGGCTTGCATGGAATTACCCGCAACAAAAGCTGCTAAATACAGTAGGCCTAATGCTTTGACATTGGGAGAAAGAGGTAAGAAATGGTAATTGGGAATAAATTTCAGGATTTAGATTGGCAGGACTTGTTATCGGATTCGAAAAGGGATGTTTCTAAATGACTTTTTTTTTCTACTTAAAATTATTTCAGATTTTTAATGCTTTCAGATTTTTAATGCCTTAAAATTATTTCAGATTTTAATGCTTTCAGCGTAGAGTAAATGTTTGGTGAAATGTGTGTATGTGAATCCAAGTGAGGAAGCGTATTGGCTTTACAACTTTGTATTTCTGATTTTCGCTTTTTCACCGCTTTGAAGTCAGAAAAAAACTCTTTCTACTTCACATACTGTGAACAAAATCTAAAAATAACTTTTTTTTTGCATAAAAGTAAATCTTAAGCAAGATTTTTGTGCGAAACCAATCATAAGTCAAATTGCACATAATACTACAAAGAGAAGTAAAGAATTTTACAAGTGAAACTAGCTTGCACATACGTTGAACAGGCAGTGAACACAGTTAAAAGACGGGTAATTCGTGTACAGTATGTGGCAGCAAATCGAAGGAACCTTGTGAAGTAATTTATCAAGACAACAAGCAGTTATTCAATGAATAAGTCAAGGGATCACTGGGAGCGTAACGAAAACACGATGATCGATCAGCCAAAACAACGTGCGCGGTCAGCGGATTCATCGTTGGATAAAAGCACATGGACTTCATACCATCGAAAGGGTTCCCTTTCAAGCAAAAAACTGTGCAAAAGGCATCTTCAAATACACTCTCCATCAAATTATTCCAAAACAGCTTTTAAAATGCTTTAAAAAGGCTCGATTACGCCGTAGGAGATGAAATCTACGAATGGGTAAATTCCAGCGAAAATTCGGAGATACGGACCTGGAATTTTTATTTCACGGAGAAAACAATCCAAACATCATCATTCCTGTATTAAATTGCAGATATATAGTCCAGAATCGAAGATCCTGGCAAAGCCGAACCTGATATACGAAGGACATCCACCTCTTGCCTCGGAATACCTATATCGATTGACCGAACGGTCTTTGTAATTTTGAAAAAGCTATAAATGCAGTGGACGATGCGAAATGAGATACAAGGAACTATCCAACATTTTTCTAGCTTGAAGACTGAATTATTTTATTGATTTTCATTTGGGAATTTCTTATTTGGAAACACTGATAACGCAAGTAACTTTTGTCCACTGTAAATAACAGGTACTAGTTCGTCGCATGTGAACTATACGTTGATTTACTTTTATATATTTTTAGATGATATTAGTTAGCCTAAAGCAGCATTATTAACGTTATTCTATAAATAAACTTTAGGTAATAGTGAAGTAAACTGCACTTATTCAGAATGAAATTTGCAGATATATGGAAATTAATAATTCAGTCTATAGTATTTGTAATAAACCTTCCTTATGCAGTGCTTTGTTGAGGTTGCGTGGAGTTTGTTGAGTACTTGTAAAAGTAGGATAAATGAGGTTCACTAATCTGCTGCGGAAATTCGGGGTTGTCTCATAACAAATATTTTTGTTTGCAAGTAGTTTTATTAAAATCCAAGTAGTTTTATTAAAATCCTTTTATTAAAATAATTCCAAGTAGTTTTATTAAAATCCTAACCCTGTGCATCCTGTGGCTACATTTTTCTCGACATCGTCTCCCGATGTACTTCTTAATTATACTTTTCGACGCTGCTTCTTCCGGCTGTATATCTTTCGAACCTTCACCTCTCGACGCTGTACCTCGTGACTGTGCTTCTCGAGCATGCTCAGCCAGGCAATCAGTGTGGCTGTCTCATGTTAGTAATGCTACTAGAATATTTCTTGACTTGATAATTTGCCTGGGTAAGTGAGGATGTAAAAAATGAGTCGCACAAATAAATCCTACAAATTCTTGACAACACTCGCCTATATGTGGATATTATTGACGGATAAACAGAGGAGAAAAAACTCAGTCACACTGATGAAACCTATAAATCCCAAAGGATATTTATCTGCTGCTAAATAAAATTATAGGATCGGTGAGGATAATAAAGTAGCAGTGTAAAGTTTAAGCAATATCACTATTCTTAAGGTTTAAGCAGTATCACTGTTCTAACTAAATCTGCAACAAATCTTCCTCTGAAGCAAAAATTGTCGGCGAAACAAGTGGATACTTCACAAAATTTCAGATGTCTGAGTGTGAGCAGGAGTTGTCACTTCAAGTGTTCCGACCAGCTGATCATGAGTTGACGAGGCATCAACTGTGTCATTTTTTGCTTGTCTTTCATAATGCGACGGTGGCGGACTGCGTGATACAAGCGTCCTCAGTCGATTACCAACAAGCTGAAATTTGATAAAATTGCGCAGCATTATATTTACTTTTATAAAACTTCGGCTAAGCTGTTCAAGGTGAAAAATACAAATAAATGAAAAGCTGAGCTCAAAGCTAGGCAGAAGAAAAAGAGCAAGATGGGCAGCCTTTGCGAGGTACTTTTCTCTCCTGCTGTGTTACAGTTCTGTTGACGTAAATGAAATATGAAACACTACACCTGGTAAGAATTTGGCAGTGACCCAACCAACCGTGAAGTGGCGCAGAAATTCCACCCAATTAATCAGTTTATTTTGATTTTACAAAACTTTTGACAATGACGTACGTTAAAACCAATTCCGCCGTTCATTTGCAAGGTTTCCTGGAATCCACGTAAAAAATCATCTCGCTTGTTACACAGCGTTCTTAGAAATCCCGTACTTTTTTGTTTCAGTTGGTCCATCTGATTTTGTAGCTGATATCTTCGAACCTAAAATGTATCCAAAATAAAATTTTGAAAATTTTTCTGGCGAAGATCATTGATGAGGAAAAGTTTCCATGGAGGAACATTGATTGGCCATACTGAACAGTGGGAATAATATGTGTATTCTAATTTGTGACATTTGCTGACAGTTTTCTGTATTCTGAAGATGACAGTAATAACAGCTAAACACTATGTGTTGAGCCAAAAATCTCTTCCGTTCGGTCAGCAGAACAATTAGTGACTGAGTTTTTGCATTATCAATCACATCGAGCACCAAAAAAAGCATACAAAATTCTTAATCGTCGAATTTCTCCGTAAAAGCTTTAGGGGAACAGATATCTACTTGCTTAACACTGTCGCTAACTGAGCCCATTTTGGGAAATGGTTGTGAAACAGCAGGAAGTGAACCACTCCTTTTCACATCCGGACGCAGTGTTGCTGCCCCTACACAATGGACCCTTGTGGATCAGCCTAGCAGCACTGCGTATCTGCCTTTCAAGACAGACAGAATGCACCTTTCTTTTCTTGGCTCCCTCATATAGGTAGCATATATCTTTTTTCTCTGAGGTAGTTTTCTTATCGCTTTTCGCGACACATACCTCCATTTTTTATGTTTTGCTGAACAGTATTATTCCCGTGTGCGAATCTGTCAAAGAGTTTTTTGATCATTCGCACAGGTGTACTCTCACGCTCTTTTAAAAAAAAGAAAATGGAATACGGCATTTAAGTATCCAGATCTTATGTTCCAACTTTAGAGATTACAGCAGTGGCCAGATCAATTTAGCGCTGAACGAAGAACGCCTTTATTTGCGCCGTATGAAAACTTCTTTTTCATACGCCCTCTGTACAAAACGTAAGCATCCCGAAATAGCTCGAGCCGTAACAAGTGCCAATAACAACCATCTACCAGTAAGGCGTCGATGAAGTCAAATTGTAGGCATTTATACGAACCAGTAATGAATAAAACTTTAAGATCGCTTTTCAGTAAACTTACTGAAAGAACTCCGACATTTAGTTCCTCAGGTGAATAGCCTCGCTGAATATTGCGGCGTACGTAATTGTCGTAATCAGAAATAATGCGACAAACAACGTTGCTAGTTGAGACGCCCTCTGTTCGCTGTGTTTCAAGGAACATTCCCTCACGTCGGATCGGTTCGTACAAATCTTCATCGCCAAGCTCAACATACGATAGCGCATCGTGAGCGAGGAAATCAATCTGGAAAGCCAGAAATGTGCAGCAAGCAGTAATAGTGTTATCTTTCTTCCTCGTCTATGCTAGTGCCTACTTCAGCTACAATTTCTGGTCTTTCTTTTATCTCCCTTCTCTTTAGATGGTCCTAATTAAAATGGCATATTCGCGAAATTTTTAGCTCACTCATGTACAGGGAATATCGCTGCAATGTTTTAGATTTCTATCTTCTCTGGTTCTCGAGATCGCTTTCTCGCCAAAAAATCTGTATGTTTTTTTAAGGCGAGCGTACGTGGGACCCTGGCGTACGCGGGTGACGTTAGTCAGGAGGGTCACATATGGTATGAGCGCATATTTCCGAAGTTTCAGCCTTCTAGTTTTCTCGGTTCTCGAGTTGGAAGCGGGCGACAAGAAGTTCAAATACACAGACACACATATACAGACAGCCTTTCGTTAGTATGTTATTTTGCATTTACGTGTATGCAAAACGCATAAAAACATGCAAAAAAAATTCCTATAGCAAATACTTGAGGTTCGCAGCTAGTGGAGAAAATGATATTCAAATATATGAGGTCTAAAAACAATGTGCACTGCCAAGAAACACCTTGAGTTCCTTCAGAAATTCAACTGTACAGTGCCACGGAGCATCCTTGTACACCTCATCCACATAACGACAGTGGCGCACGCCATCATATCTTTCATCTTCCGTCGATACGGTATGACCTTTATATTTGAGGGCGCTTGCATCACCACAGACTAAAATTTGCTTATAAACTTCGAAACTGTAACTAATTACGGCATTAAAACAATTTCTAGAACTCAACAAAACCCGACTATTGGTAGAAGCGGGCTAAAAACTTTTAAAAAACAAGATATAGTTGAACAGAGAAAAAGTGAAGTTGCGGCAAATAACTGTAATGACAGTAAATCGTAGTTTTCGTTAGAAAAACTATGATTTTCGGTTCATTAAAAAAGTAGTAATCTTTCAATAAATTATCGCAGTTATTCTGGTAAAAAACTGCTAAATAAATTATTGTGATATTACGATAAGCTATCGCGAGTTTCACGATAATCGACAAGTTGTAATATTATGATTAAGAACAACAATGTTCGAGATGTTGTTGCTCAAATCACACTGAGGACATAATGAACAGTTAAAGCTTTGCCTTGTACTTCAGTTGTGAGAATCGTTAAATCGGTAATTCCTTCAAAAACCGAAGAAAACTTAGGAATTGTCAGCGGGCTGACCAAGAGGTGATTCAGTATTGGTTAGCACAGTTGGAAAAGCTGCTAACTGCATAGTTGGAGAAAAGACTTCATACTGTTTCAAATAACACATATTTTGAGTCAAACTCTTCCTTACTTCGTCTGCCATTTCAAAAATTTTCACAATGACTGCAGTAGACTACGGGCATAACTATAGGTAAACCTTTATTTTGAGCTTTTCTCAAGAAGCAAGCTAAAAATGGTTAGACTCACTGACGTGAAGAAAACTCAGTATCAAGCTACCATTGAAAAGAATCATAAAATCACAAAGGAGTAATTTTTTTCATTGCCACAATCAAACCATTGACCAGAAGCTACAGGGTTGGTGGTACCACTTGTCATACATCAATTTCGTCAACTTCGTAGTTGACACTCTCCCTCACCCCTTAGCGCCTTCCCTTCTCCGTAACAATTTCTATGAGGTGGACAGGAATGCAAAAATAGCCTGAGTAGAAGAAAGTGTTATCAGCAACTACCCGATGGTACAACTTTCGATGGCTCTGCGACTAAAAAATGTAGTCAGTCGAAAGATCATTTTTCTGGAATATTTTTCTGAAAAATTATTTTTCAGCTACTTAAAGATATGTTTCCTTAAGGATCAAAAAACTCCCGTCACTCACACCTCCAACGATAAGATAAACATTCGGGAAAGCATTTTTTGCTTGTTTTAGCTGTTTCGCATGCCCATAGTGGAACAAATCATATACGCCATTAGCGAACACACGTACCGGACGTCCAGCTGAAAAAGGATGTAAAATGGCAGAAAAATAAGAAGTATGAAGGGATGAGATTACGCCCCAGTCAGCGGGTTATTTTATCGTGGTCTCAAACCGCAACGCTCAAGATGAGACGGTACTGTTTAACAAACACGAGGAACATCGCCAGCTGCTACAGCCTTGCAAAGTCGGAAGAATCGTTAAGCTGGTTGCATTTTCATGCGAAAAAATGAACTGAAGATCGTTAGCAAACTGGCCATCAAAAAATGCAGCATTGATCAAAAAAGCTGAAAAAGTAACAGCTATTTCGAGTACTAAAATTTAGGTTATCAATTGCGCAACAAAATGTCACTCCGTCGACACCCCAACCCATCAAGAAAAAGAAACTTTGAACCTTAGCATAGTGCAATAGCGGCGCGCACAAACGTAGCCGGCATGATCATGCATTTTGCACGATTCTCTCTGTTGATGCTAATAATTTTCAATATTTTGTATTCAGGCGATGTCTAAACTAGCATATGTAACTATTACTTTTCAACTTATTTGTCAGAAAAAAAAGCTAACCAGGAGATATTATACTACGCTCTTATATAAAACAGAAAAGGATAAAAGGAAGAAAAATAAAATGAGAAGAGAAAGGAATTTACCACTGCTGTGAGGCGTCAAAAGTTTACATATAAAAAAGGTCCATAATGCAGAATAACTAACTCACATACAAGAGTGATCAAAAGCTACATCATTTTAAAGAGGGTAGACTGTCCAGTGTTTGGTCCTAGGATTCAGTTTGTAAAATAAGGGGAAAAAAGGTAATAAATCATTGGGAAATGTTTGGTTTGTGAAATATCAAGAAAAAATAATTAATTATAATATGATGTTTTATGGAATTAAACACCTTGGTCATTTTCTGCCATTTCAGTTGTAATTTTCTTCGAATAATCAATGCTTTCACGTAGAGCAATTAATTCCGGATCATCGCTATATGGGGCTGGTTTCAGCATCACTGAGAGAACATTCGCTTCCACTGATCCGCTTTCCTGAAATCGGAATTCTCTCACTACGCATCTTGAATTTTTAATTTTCATTATTTCTTGAAATTCTGATTTTTGTGCGTTTTTTTTTTTTTTTTTTGCATCTATGCTATGCAAAAACGCATATTGTTGGGGGATTATGTGTGTGTGTGTGTCTGCGTGCGTGCGTGTGTTTATATGTTCGCCTGTATCGATTTCTCATCTCGAGATTTACAAAAGCTATAAGGACGAAATTTTGAGAATTTAGTCTGCATGCACATGTTAGACCCAAATTTGCAGTGTAGGCAAAGCGCTGCCGCTCGAATTTGTAATGAATGCGAAATAAGGACAGGTTTTTTTCCTTTGTTCCTGGGAACCTTGTTCCTCTTTGCTGAATTTTAACTTTTTGTCTTATTTTTTTGACAAAAAGAATTGTAAATTTTTCCAAGCGAAACGCGAACCATCAACCTTCTGCGTCTACCTACCTCCGCTTCATGCCGCCCGCTTTCAGTTGTCGGAGGTTCCACTGCTTCCGTAGGTGGGTGCTCTTCACTTGTAGTTGTTGTAGCATTCACTTCATCTACAGATGGACGCCGGTGATATGCCATTTCCTGAATTATCGCTTCAACTACAGGCGATTGCTGCTGCTGTTCAGCCGTGAATTCACCAACAACCACTTTAGCTGCAGGCGTCGTAGCCTCATCGCTTCCACGTACAGTGAACACAACTGCACCAAAAAGCAGTAAGCTAAAACAGATCGTCGATAATAATTGCCATGACTCAACCTCACTGACAGGCCTTCACATGTTTTCGTTGAGGAAGAAAAATCGCTGCTACTTTTGTAACGTTTTTTTGTACATATACTTCCTCAGTTGGTGAGTAGAGGTAGGGCTATACTGAAGGTTTTCAGCCCAACCACTCGTGATTACTGTTGTGTTTATAACTAAGCGATGAAACACAGATAGATGGTTTTTACTCCACCGTATAATCCTTGCGAAAAGCCGGTAGTTGTCAAAAAAACGTGCTACCGAAGTTCGTTACTGGATAATACATATATGTTATAAATCATTTTACAGCGCCATGATGCAGATAATGATAACCTAGGCTGAAAAGTACCAGCCAAGCCGGTGCGATTACGCGTTTTTGCGCTATTTCGTGCTGTAGAAAGATCTCAAGTAGCTAGAATCTGTTGCACACTGGCTCACGAAGTTCGGGAAGTTAACTGTGCAACTGCATGGCATGTCAGTTGTATATTTCGGCTTCAGTGACCCGAAAAATGAGCGACTGTTGATGCGCGAAAAAGATACACTAGAAGAGTTGAATTTAAAATCTTTTAGTTGCACATGACCAGGAAACATCCCCCTAAAGTTTCAGCATCCTAGCCTTTCTCGTTCTCGAGTCAGCCGTTTTGCCGCCAAAACCTCCGCGTGGTCGTACGCTGGGACTAAACGTGCGTGGGGGTTGGCACTTGGCCGGGGAACACACTGGCAAAACTCTGGCACCAAAGCTAGCTTGGTTGCCGAGTTGGAATACTCGGTACAGACACACAGACACACACACACATACATCCACACAAACACACGAACATGCACACACACGCACATCATGGATCGTCACAATATGCGTTTTTGCAGTTGCATATATGCAAAAATGTATAATAAACCGATTATTCATAATATGGTAAAATATTTCCTTTACAAATGTATTTCCATGCGGCTTTCTGCATTTCCAGCATAGAGCAGCAGTCTGACTCGTTGGTAACGCCAATGTAGTCATTGAAATTCGACCAGAAAACCACTTATTAGTGTAATAGGCCTTCAGCAAGCACCCGGCCGCTGACTAATTAGACGTATTACCACGAGGTCTGCGTAGACAATATATCTACCTCATAGTAATTTCTTAATAATATTGGTAATACCAATGAGGATGGTCGTTCTTGCTTTGGAGATTTTGGTCAAAAAATCCTAGCTTCCTTTGAAATTGGCAGTAACAATCCATTAATTGATTCTATGCATTCCTCCACATCTTTTCAGTAAGCATTTCTCGGCCTTGACCCACAAACTTTTTAATTTGCTGAATTTTGGTTACCTGAGAATTTTCACGGCCATTGTAAACGGTATCAAGTGAGCACTATTTGATATTTTACCGGCTGAAATAAATTTGTCAAAATTTAAGGAATAAATTTTGAAAGCACTTTCACTAGCAGAGTTATGCAAAAAAGTCAAAATCGAAATCCCCTCCGTAGTAGCCCTCTGTGGAAGTGGAAGCATCCGAGAAGTAGCTCGATTGGTAGCAAACGCCAACAACACAACTACGCACTGGCAAGCTTGTCGGTGGTCTAATTTGTCGAAGTTTGCTTAGAAACAAACTAATGGGGTTTTTAATTCCTGGAGTCCGTAGGTACCAATTTGCCACTGGAAAAGATGAACGAGTCGTAGCTGAACCGAATTTTCTTTTGAGTCGGACCTCCGACGTACGAAGGAGACGAAAGGTGTCCAGAAAAATAAAATGTCACAAGTTGGAGCTATCATTTTCTCGTTTCTTTATAAAGGCTGAGTCCAGCGATCAGTGTGAAATTTTGCACATAATTCTTGCATGTTGACCATACATATAAAGACACGTTTGCATATAATGCAGACTAATCCCTGTCTGTTGGAACTATTACTCGTCACTTTAAACCAAATATTTTGTTCCAGTCTTGCAAATTTTTGTGAATTTTTAAAACTTTTCGATTTGTTATGTTTTCGCGCAAACAATCAAACGTCGAGATTTTGCTGGTGTTACAATGACACCCAGAAAAACAACCAAAAGTTCGTTTTCTCCCACGCGAGCTCATATGCGATATTTACCGGTTACTAGCGGCATCAGCAAACATTCCGCTACATCGGATGTTGCCTTTACCTCTCTCCTACTTGTGATTAAACTACGCTTGTCGCTCTTGCGGGCAGCATGCACACGTACTCAAAGCAACATCCACTGCAATGCATATCCACCACTCCACTCTTGTTATAAACCTAGCTTCACATCAAACTATACTTTTTTAATGTGATAGTTTTTGGAGAGAGTCGCATTTCTTGCAATATTTTGTGAATTCCACCTTAAGGTAAACCAAATATATCAATAAATAGCAACACGCACCAGACTAGCCGGTGCGATCATGCGTTTTGTGCAATTCAGCCCAT
>UYRT01000264.1:0-10707 GCA_900617915.1 Gongylonema pulchrum
CTGAAATCTTAGGGGGTGTTCCCTGTCTAAGTGGGTATTAACGAGTTCAAACCCTGCCCGCGGGTAGGTGTGGTACCTGCGTATGGGCCCGTGAAAGTTTATTCCGGGCAAGTTGCTAACTCGAGAATGTGGGAAGCTAGAAGACTAGAATTTTGAAGGGATGTTTTCTGACAGTTCTGGTGTCCAGTCTGGAATTCTTTTAGCTAGAAGCATCTACCGGAAAAACCAGTGCCGTTAGCGACAAAAATCTGCTGGGAGCTATGCATAAAACGCGTCTTCGCGCTGGCAGTCCGTGCGTTGGCCAGTTATTCTAACTAGTAAAAAACCAGCAGTTGTAATTTTGTGTAATATATCTAACTTCATCACAGATCCTTTCAGGAAAGCAACCGGACTACTGGTATGCGTACAATGAGAGTATACCATTCTTGACACGCGTTGACAAAGTAAATAAACAATAAATGTTTCCAATTTTGTAACGAATTCTGCATTAACGAAAGGGAACAGTTTCTATAAAAATTATTGCTAAGGATTTTTTTCTAGCAGACTGCAGGTAGTAAAACGAACAAAGAGCACTTTAGTAGTGGAAAGGGCATAATTGTTGAACGGTCGTCGAGACGTCGAAAACGCATAGTCGGGGCGAAAAAATGACACTGAGAGCAGAGCTGAACCTTGATAAACCAAAAAATTAGCCGCTGGTGCTTCTGCACCCTCCAGCTAATAATCGATAGTTTTATTAAAAAGAGGCTAATGTGGGCCAGAGAACAAAGGCTAATGTCTATACGATTTGTCTGATCCAGCGAGTTGAGAAGCAGCTGAATGGCGCTTGATTAAATTTAAACGAGTTTAGCGCAACTTGGATGTCAAACTGCTAAAAAATTTGCGCTGGTAGCTGTGATCGATAGAAATTACAGATTACGGATGAATTTACGGCTTTCTAGGTAATCGAATGGCTAAACCTTCCCGAATCCGAACGACCCACGCTCATCCATGTCTATTTTGACGAACCAGATAGTGCAGGACATGATGCTGGTCCTGATGCTGATGAGGTACTGCATTTTGCTCAATTTCTTTCTTGAAGCAGTTTTAAGCGGTTGAAGGGCAGAACACACCATATGAAGACTGGTTCAGTATTTTGTCTGTGTATTTGTATACAAGAGAGTGTATTGTTTGAATGTATGAACTTAAAATTACCCTTACATCGACAAAAGAGCTGGTAAAAATAGGCAAAGTTAATTTTATATACACAAACTTTTAGAAGCAAAAGGCAATCTTATTTTCTGAAAACATATCTGGCATGCATGTCGTAGTGGGATAGCACTGTTGTGTGATAGGTCAAAGGTTCGACTTTGCAAATGGGAGACTCAGTCCCTTTACGATTTGTTTTGATGGTAAGTTAGTGTATGTAAAAGCGACCATTTCTGGTAAGACCATAGATAACTCCCTCCAGATAATGCAGTACATGGCTGCGCCTAAGCTTTATTTCCTGGCATTCCGAGAAGGCATTATTACATTTTGTCCAAATACTCACTGATGGCACGATTGACTAGTTTTCAACAAACTACAACAACATCATTTGGCTTGAAAACGTTGTAACTTTGAGTTTATTCGCCACCTAAGTATTGCAAATAGTTTCCAGCTTGAAAATTCTAGTACAAACTACTTTTCGTATTTCCCCTCTTATAGCTGGTGTTATGGCGTGAATTTTTCTAAGGATGCATTTGCGGCAAATCCTGTACGGGATCATTTTTGGTATGGTTTTGTAAAACACAGAGAGGAGAGAATTGAAAAATGCCTATTTTATTATAATTTAGAATTCCAACGGGGAGTAAGTTTACTGGGAAAAGATTAAATTTTTGTAGTGCAGTTGTTTTTGTGCAAGTAAAATGAAAATCTTCATACGAACTCGAAAAAACACATCTGCATTAGCTCCGACGCAAGAAAAGTTCATTCTGATAATTCAGGTTCGCACAGCAGTGATTTCGGTGGATGAAACAATAAATAATTTGACCAGGCGGCTGCTTGACGAAGGCTTAATGGGCTGCATCAATTTGATCCTTCTCTCTGGCCATGGTCTGATCTCTGCGCTTCTGTCAAAACAATTTTATGAAGCCTTATGAAATTCCTTGGGACTCACTAAATCGAAATTTCTCTTCGAAAATGGTGTTTTGCTCGGATTTTAGCAGAAAATCATCTTGGTTTTTGAATGATCCATTTTTAAAGTCTCAAATTTGATAAAAGCTAAATTAAATTAAGTGCTTTCTTTTCAAGAGAGCTAACTTCAGGAAGAATCTTGATTCTACAGTATAGGCCATAATTCTCTAAACGCATCAAAAAGCAATCAGGTTTTTCCCCTTTTATTCGTAGCAGAAGGAGCTGGAAGTGTCAGCAGTGCCATGAATGTCTAATACTAAAAACAGTTTATTGAAGAATTTTTCTCTTGCTGTTGCAGTTTTTACATTATTATATGTATCAAGTTTTACAGGTATGGAACGGATAAATTCATCACGAAATGTAGTCGCCATGGACTATCTGGGGGCAAATTTCAGTGATCTGTTTTTCGACGGTCCCGTTGCTAGAATACAGCTCAACAGCACTGCTGCTGAAGAGCCTGATGAAGGTCAGTTTTCACAGACAGCGCGGTGAATTTTTTTTACTTACTTCTTACTTTCTTAAGAGCATTCTACTAAAAAGAATTCCAAAACATTGAGAAAACCTGTCATCCAAAAATTTACGTACTGCATCTCTTCTTTTTGAGGTAACTCTTGGTGCAGAATTTACGAAGTATAGGTGATGGAAATTAAGCTAGAAAAGTGATAGTTCTAATTTTGTAGAAACTTATTAAAATCAGATGGATTTTATTTTTTCTTCTGCTAGATACTAAGGAGGCTGTTGATGGGATAATGGCCATGATGAGCTGCGAAAAAAATGAGAACTACCTACTATACAAGAAAAATTTGGTACCGCTACGATTTCACTATGCAGGCTCACCACGGATAGGTGAAGTTGTAATCGCAGGACGTCCCGGTGCACGTATTTTCTTGTAAGTTTTACTCTTTTGAAAAGAAAAGCACGAACTGCAATAAAGCCAACTGCGCCATATTTAGTTACAGATGTTTTCTCTCACATAATCTTTTTAGTTTTGTCTTTATAAAATCAGTTAGACCCTCGACAACCCATAAATTTGTTGAAAACTCTTGGTGCGAATTCAAACGTGTGAAATCAATAGCTATGTTCGTCTCGTCCGTGAACAGCTAAGGATTGTTATTTAAGTTATAAAACACGCGATTTCATTTTGTGGAAATGCCAGTGAGGGAATTGTCACTTTTTTTGAATCCTTGTTATTTGACTTCTTAGCAAACCGTCACTGTCCGGTTGCCGATCCGCTGCCATAGACAGGAAGAAGGCGAAGGGCTCATTTTTATCATCTTTCGTTCCCGCTTACTTCTTGTCTCCAAAATGCACCTGCTTGTTTAGCGTACACAACGTTTTCGCTTTTTCAGCTGCTTTGATTTTGCTGTATTACCAGTCTCTAGTCAAGCCGGCGTTGTTTCATCCAAGCCTAGTCGGGCAGATTCCGGCGCAGTACTTTCTCGGCATGCTTGAAGCCTCCTAGGCAGCACTCCGTCGTTCCTCAACGTTGCTTAATTTGCTGCTTCTCTGGGAGGGCATGGTTTGGGATTTTGTAGGTTATTATGAAACGACGTTCTTGGTATAGTTTGACTACATGAATGCATTAAATGGCTCCTTGTCATTATTTCTTCACTGGTTATATCTTGAAATCCACGCCACCGGTCCTATCTTGTGCTCGACTCGCCCACAATTTTCATGCAGTTCAGGTAGGTAGTGGAATCAAAACATCGGCGTCTTCCTATCCGCCTTTTTATGCGTTTTTACTGTACAGCGCTAGCGTGTTCTCCGGTCAAGTGCAACCCCAGAAGCGCGATATCAGCTATCGCGCACATGTGCATCTCACGTACGAGTAAGTTAAAGTTTTAAGGAAAAAACTGCTAACTCGGGGACAAGAAAAGTTAAAAAATTGGGGTTTTTCTGTAAATTTTCCCTACTCATGTACGATCAGAAGATTTCAAATTCAGCTTACAGAACCGCCGAGACTCATGCACGGGTATTTAGTAATTTTGGCGGAAAATTGCCAACTAGAAAACAAGAAAAGCTAGAAAGTTGGAAATTTAGGATAATTTTTCTTACTCATGTGTGATTAAAAGGTTTCAAGTGCAACTCCTTAGAACCGTTCGGGTCTCACGGGTCTAACTTAAAGAAACATGAAAAATTTTACCAGAAGACGGCTAACTTGGGAAAGAGAAAAGCTGGAAAACTAGAATTTTAAAGGGATGTTCCGACTAAAAGATTTCAAATCCAACTCTTCTCGTGGGGTCTTTTTCATGCATGAGTATCATTCCATTTGTTGGTTCACTGAAGCCGATATCTACAACTGAAATACCACAGAAATGAACAATTAACTTCTTGAACTTCAAAGATCAGCATGCCACAAATTCTAGCCACTGGGATTCCTTGCGATTTTGCTACAGCATGAAATAGTGCAAAGATGCATAATCGCACGGTGCACCTGATGTGTTCCAGACTGGGTTACATCCTTGCGGATGCCAACTGATAACACGTTCCATTCATCTATTGTCAGCTTTCCTTGCCAAATGGCCGGCCCAGTCTCTTCTCCATTCATCTATTATTTAATTAATGGCTGTAAGCGCACTAAGCTTTAAGCAAGTGATTACAAAGTAGTATATCGCGTATTCGTTCCCCAAGCTGTAATTCTTCTTTACGTTTAGTTTCAATCTATTCATCTAATCGGCATTTACAAAAGCCTGTCATTTTCCAGCGTTGCATTTAGCATTATCTGAGCAGGGGAAGCATCCTGGGCAGATAGAAAAAAATCTTTCACAAGTTCCTTGAAAGCTGTTTCAAAAGGGCAGTTAGAATTTTGTGCTGGATAACAGCTGCACAAAACACATTGTCGCGGGGTTGTCAGTGTGTGTCTGTTTGCGGCAGCTTGTCGGTAACTTTCAACTCTGGAACCACAGAAGCTAGGAAGCCGAAAATTTAGAGGCACGTTTCATGCCCACATATGCCTCCTTAAAATTTAAATTCAGCTTTATAGTGTCTGCGGGTGCCACGCACAGCCCCGTAAAATTTTTGGTAAGCTACGGAATCCAGAAAGCTGAAGTTTTGGGACAACGACCCCCTGCACAACTTCGCAAATTCAAATCCAATGTCCCCTCGTTCTCGGGTATCGCCTACGGCTCCGTGAAAATTTTGGCGGGGAAATTATTATCTCGGGAACCATAAAATTCAGGAAGCTAAAATTTTACGCTAACGTTCCCTCCCCAAATACAATCCCTCAAATTTAAATCTAGCCTTCCCGCACTTTCAGGTATCACTTACGGCTCCGTGAATGTTTTGGCGGGGAAGACTATTATCCCCGGAACCAACAGGAGTTGGGAATTTGAAATTTTAAGGCGATGTCCCTTATCAGCGTGCGACTGCGCAGATTTGTATTCAGCCTTCACGCGCTCCTGGGTAGCACGTACTGCCTCGTAAAGTTTTGAAATTTTGACAGAGAAATTATTATCTCGCGAACAAGTAAAAGCTTGAAATTTGAAATTTTACGGTACCGTTCCTTACCCACACACAACTGTACAAATCAAAATTCAGCTTCTCGCGCGCGTGGGTGCCACTTACAGTCTCGTGAAAGTTTCGGCGGAGGAAATTATTATCTCGAGAACCACGCTGAAATTTTAGCGCAGTCACGATTCCGCAAATTTTAATCATCCCCTTGAAAGTTTTGATGGGAAAAATCATCATTTCGGGAGCCAGAAGAGCCATGAGGTTGAAAATTTCAGGAGAATGTTTCCCACTTAAGCATGGCTCCAAAACCTGAATTCAGTTAATGAATATGTCGAAGTCTCATGCACGACCACTTAAAGATTTTGTCGCAAAAACCACTCGAAATTCGAAAATCAGGAGTTTGAAATTTTGGAGGAATATTCACCTTTCGAGGTTTCACATTCAGCTTTCATATACCTTTGTGTGAAATTTTCAATGGGAAATTCAGTAACTAGGAACCAAATAATATTTTGAATATTTTTGCACAGACCAAAATGTAGAGCAGTGTAAATCCACAGCAGAAAAATGTTTGCTAGACGGAACTGCACAAAACGCATGATGGTACCGACTGCCATGGTGTACCTCACCATTTATTTATTAGAAGTATCGGAGTGTTTCTACCCACTAAATACTTCAAAAACTGCTCCATCGCCAAGGGAGGACTTTTTTCACTGAATGAATAAAGGACACTCTTGGAATTATTGAAGAAAACAAATATTTAGAACGGAAGAACAAAAGAATTCATATCAGTCAAATGGCGATCACGGATTCGACAATCGATTCGAAAGTATGCGAGCTATTTTCATTGCTATAGGACCGGATATCGCCGAAAAGACCGAAATCGATGCTTTTCAAAATATTGAACTCTATAATATATTCGCATGTAAGTGTGCAACCCTACATACTTTATGATTGGATAGCAAGGATTCGACTCCGCCAGTGGGACAACCAATCCCTCCTTGCCTCATTATTTGTTTTGAAAGCAAAACGGTATTGACAAATCTGCTCTTAAGCTGTTTCTGAGGATTACTCAAAATAGGAGCTACTGGTGACACTGTCAGCAATTATCGCTACTGGCATCTACTACCACTCATGCTGCTTCACATTGTTTTTGCCTTTATACAAAAGACAAAAACTGAATGCGGAAAGGGTTATTACTTTTTTCTTGTATTGACAACACCTTTCTCCTACTATTTGACGAGTCGAAGAACCTTCCAGAGAAAGCGGTGGTTGCCAAAAGCAAATACATGTGATTGAAGGGGTGTCGCGTTCATCTGACAACCTCGGGCTTTCTTGATATCTCTATCTTGAGTATTTGGAATTAGGATGGATTTCAATTCCGAGATTAAAGATCAGAACATTGTTTGGCAGAAAACTAATCTTCTTCTAATGTCTACCTCAAACTATGGAATGGAGTGAACTGCCAAAATTTGTGAATCGTTGTCTGTGTGGTTTTTGTTGCAAAATTAGTTTGATTTTTTGGGCCGAAGTCATATCAAAAATTAATCATGCAGAAGCCTACCTTGAACTTTTGGCTATTTCATAAATTAATTTCTCGAAAATTTTGAGCTCAAGTTTTTTTTTTGATTTTCAAGTTGGCCAAATTTGGACAGGGGTCGGAAGTCAGCACAAAGATTTGAGCTAATTTCAAATTTGTATATCGCGAACAGTCGAGGATTATTTTGGAAAATTTTAACCTCTAGCTTGGAAAGGGACTAAAGCAACGATCTTACACTGAAATGCGAAAACCTTTGACTGGTCATGATGCCATTTGTCTTGAGCGCCAGTTTATGTTTGATTGCCAACAATACATTCAGATCTACTGCGAGTGAATGCGTCACAGAACAACGGCACTAATGGAGCGCTGTTCAACATACTGCGCGATCCACCGGAATTGCTTGAAACTGCAACATTTCAAAGCCCCCCGGAATGTGAAGAAGTAAAGCAGGTACCTACTACTTCGTCTTAGAATCGGACATCAGCTGATTCTCTCCGACTCAACCCACCGCTTTCATCGCGAATTTACATAACCCAGTTGGATTTATCATATACGAGTTCCGTCTGCTAGCAGGATGGGAACATGAGGGTAAAAAATATGAGATAATGGTTGGAGACGAGAAAATGGACGAGGAAATCCAGCTGCAATGTGTTCACTAGTCCGCATTTCTTTAAAAATTAATGATAGCCCACTTTTTTGCATACTGTATTTTACATTTACCGGCATTATTTAAAGACTGATTGTGCGTTAGTAGGAATATTTTTCAACTGTTCCTTTAAAAAAAAACGCTAGGTGTTTATAATAGAAGTTCACATGGTCTCGAAAATAAAATTTTTGGCTACCCTTAATACTCTATCAATTTTAATTTCAACCAGCAGCAGTTTGGTATAGTGGAATTTTTGTATATAAAATAACGTAATATAATGAGATGAGACGGAACTAAGATCACTGTGGTGGAAGACGTACTGACTGGTTTAAATGTACCTAGAATTTAAACTGGTTTACAACATTCCCCTGTCTCGAAAAACGAATTCCCTCCTCTTTATATCTACTCTCGCTGTTTCTCCCACGGCTTCGCATTTGAATAACACTCTTCTTGTCAGCGAGTTAAATTCAGTGCAGAAATCTTTTAGGAAATAAATGAAATTTATAAAAACTGCTCAGAGAAAATAGTAAGTTCGCTGAGTGCCACAACTTCAATCGAAAGCGAGCTGTGTATTATATACTTCTGCGATGTAATTGTACATTTCCATAACAGTCTGAAAAAAACGGTCATCGTTGAAGGAATTCTGCGGAAAGAGACATGGGATGTAACACCCAGGTAACCCCTGTCTTTTCACTAACATTTGGCCGTACATTCAAGATTTGTTTGGGAGGCTATCTGTGCTGAACAACAATGTTAGCACTATCGAGCTTAGATTTTTTTGCGGATGAAAAATGAATACTGTGCGCCGTTCGGAGTGATTTCAGAGATCCAAAAAGTCGAATCTGGAAACATAAATCTGCGGCTTTAGCAATTCAGTGCAAATGAATCGGAATTTGCATGAGCCTAAAAGGGAGTGAGAAGAACTGCATTTGCCAAATTTGTTGTAATTTCAGGCAAATAAACACCATCTATCATAGTGAGACATTTCCCAGTTCATTCTTTTTGCTGCATTACTTTATTGATGCCAGATGTGTATTCCATTCTCTCAGAATGAAATAAAATAACAGCGGCGTAAGGGCCAGTGGAGAGAAACACTTACTAGAAAACTTCACATACATTCTCCTGAATCCTATCAACAAATAACCAACAGCAAAAAAATATATTTACTTACTTGAATACTTGAACAACTGTGTGTCATAGAAGTTCGTTGCTGCACCATCGATGCAGCTGGCAATTTCTCCATTTGCCTCGTTCTTGCGCTCTCCGAGACCACGTAACATCGTGCAGGTGTATTACTGGGTTTTTCCACCATGCTGGAGTCTTCCAGTGTTCGTTTGACCGCACGTGAATACCATTCCACCATCCACTTCGTCCACCTGCTGTCTGCCATCCTGTCACGTGGCCAGCCTACCTCTTCTTGATGGCGTGCATTCCTTTGATGATATCCTTCAAAACAGATCTAACTCGGAATACTTCGTTAAGAATGTGCTGCAGCTTGTTGACGCAGCCACAAGCGTCGCTCCTTTGCACATTGAGGCAGTACAAATTTCCGTTCTTCAGCAAGCGTGGTATTCCACATCTCATATCCGAATAACACAGCTGGTAATACGGTTGAATTGAAAATTGCTGTTTTTACGCCCTTTTTGCCGTAGAACCATGGAGGTTGCCGAAAATTACACACCCTGTTTTATCTCTCTCGTTATTTCGATGTCTAGGTCGTTGTTCATCTGCACTACTTGTTTCACTTAGGACAAGCAATTCAGGCGAACAACGACCTGTGCACATAAGTTCGATGGAATTATTGTCCAGTTTCACGCCGAACTGAAGACAGTAGGCTAATTGTGAGCCCGATTTTCTTTGTCTTCGCTAGGAGCTTGTTTAGCAAATTCTGCAACAACTAAGGGCTTTTTGCTACAAGGACGATGTTGTCTACAAAGAATAGAACTTGTAATTTCCCGCCATCGAAACTGATTCCATCTGTTACATCTATGCTCCCGAGAACACCTGCTAGAGCGCTGGTGAAAATTTTCGGAGCATAGATGTCCCCTTCCTTCATGTTCCGTTTTCATGCGTTTTTTTGCATCTGTACAATACGGAAAACGCATTACTGACGAGGGGTTGTCTATGTGTGTGCCTGTGTGCTCGTCTAGCGGACAGTTTCAATTCTCTCAACTAAAAGCATCTACCGGAAAAAAAAACAGTTCCATCAGCGAACGAAATCTGCGGCGAACTATGCAAAAAACGTATCTTCGCACTGGCAGTCAGTGCGCTGACCATTCATTTGCAGCTGAACAATGCAAAAACGCATATTCACGAGGGATTGACTGCGTGTATGTCTGCATGTATGTCTGCAGCAATTTTTCATCTCAAGACCGCACAAGCCACAGGATTGAAATTGGGAACTTGATCTACATGCATGTGTGGGCCTCAATTCTCAAAACGGGCGCTCTCACACACGTGGTACTTTGGTGGGCTGTTAACTCGGGAACCAAAAAAGCTAAAAAGCTTAAATCCCCGGGGAGCGTGCCTTCCATGTACGGGTCCGCAAAAGTTTTGAGCGGGCAAATTGCCAGCTCAGGAACCTGGGAAACTTAAAGACTGGAATTTTGAAGGGATGTTCCTAGTCCAAGTAGGTATTAATGAACTAAACCCAGCCCCTGGATGTGCATGGTTTCTATGTACAAGCCCATGAAATTTTTTTGTGAATAAGCTACTAACTCGAGAACTAGGGAAGCTAGAAAGACGAAATTTTGAAGGCATGCTTCCTGTCAGTCCTGGCAGTCAGTCTCAATTCCTTTAAAAATTATTGGCGACGCGCACTGGGCGCACTACTTGAAAAATTATTGGCGACGCGCACTGGGCGGCCCCGTGCGATCATGCGTTTTTGCAGTGTTTCGTGCTGTAATAAGATCACTCGAAATTC
>UYRT01000265.1:0-10684 GCA_900617915.1 Gongylonema pulchrum
TCAAGTTTTGTGCAAAAACGCATGATCGCTCCGGCTCGCCTGGTGCGTTCCAGCCTACGTTATTTAGTTCATTCGACCGAACGTGCGTATCTAGATAAGAAAGCTTTCCACCAATTTGCAGCGCTCCTGTATCGAAAAAATTGCCCATTCTAGTGACGAAATTCTGTATTGAGGCTGAAGTGTAGCTGCACTTCCGAAAACTGTTCTAAATCCTTGCAGTTCGTGAATTGAGCGAATTCTTGAGCAAATTCTTAAAAAATAAATAGCGCATGACTTCTAACTCAGTGCCCCTCACCGCTAATTTAATTGATCTTGGCCGTCTCAGGTAAAAGGCATTTTGAATTGTTTATTTTAAAGAAAGACCCGAAGCAACAGCTAATAATGGCATGGTAGTAGGGTTAGTTTGCGCACTAAGCCGAGCTTGAATATACGCTTTGGTAGTTCGTAGTCAGTCAAGTTAGAGCTTTTAAAAACAGAAAAAGGACAAAACACAAATAGTCTTAATTTCCTATCCTATTAAATCAATGAAAAAAAAGTTACGGGTGCGTAAAAAAACTTGGCTTTTTTTAAAATTTCAAGCCCTTTCAGTGTTCAAGTTTGATGTTAAATGAATCACTGCCTTCCGATCCATTGGCTTTTCAAGTCCTTTCATATGATAACCCGATGATCAAATACATTTTTCTGGTACGTTGCAAAACAAACATTTTTTGTAAAACTTTTGTTACAGTGGCTAATATACCTTTTCGTCTTTGAGAACGTGGCTACTTCCAAAGACTATGAACATACGCTATTCGTGGAAGAAATAATGAGGCAAGGAAGATCACTTTTGCAATGGCGTAGAAGATGAAACGCATACTGTCGCTATAAGCATAAAAAAATAAAATTGGTTAATCGGGAAACGTCATTAGTTTTACTGGCAAACGCTGAATTTTTGCGTATTAGTGGATGACACTCCCGAGGGATGAGGTGGAGGGGAGGCGGGGAGAAAGGGAGGGGAAAGGGGCTGGGTAGGGAAAAGAAGGACGAATAGGCACGCAGTCTTAGTGAGCGCTTCTAATGGAAACAGCTTGGCTAAGGACAATTAACGCTAAAAAAAAATTACTTTGCCTAGTTTTACTCTATATAGAAGCGTCTCGGTAGTTCTGAGGACTTCTGATACTGGATGATCAGTGGTGGTGTTTGGTTTCTGTAACAGCAGTGACTGTACCATCATCGTGGCTAATGCACAGCTAAATAATGATCTGACTGGACGTGGGGTCGGTTATCAGTAGCATGGCGGGTAGTTCAACAACGAAGGTTCAAACAGGTACATAACGAGAGCGAGACGTGTTTTGAGCGAATTTGATGTGGAAACTTTTGTGCGTTGGCACGACTTATTCACAGACAAATTCGATTTTGTGCAGTTTTTATGTCTTTCTGCTTACTGTTGTAAATGCAAAAAAACATGGTGGTAAGAGTTTGTCTTTGTGTGAATGTGTATGTATCTGTGTTCGTAATTTTTCACTCACTTTCAACTCAACAGCCAAAAAAGCTAATAAGCTGAAACTTTTGTTAGCAAATTTCCACCCCATGTGCGGCTCCCCCTTTTTGATACTGTCATCCAGGTACGCCTGAGTTTCAAGTACGGATATCTAAGAGAATACATGTAAATCTTTTTGTGGGGATGCGATTTAGCCAAGTTAGGAAGCTAAAATTTCACAATATGTTTTATGTTTTTACATGGACTAAAGATTTCAAATTCAGTTTTAGAGCATGCCTAAATCCCATGTAACGAGCATCTCAGAGTTGAGATTGAAACATCGCTAGCAAAAGGCCAACTTGGGAAATAAGCTGATTAAAGCGCTATAACTTCATAAGAATGTTGTTTTTTTCATTCTTGGGCATTTAGGCATAAAGTGAACTTTAGCGTTCATCTTTTCCGCGCGTTTGGACACGCCAAAAGTAATTGCAAAAGAAAACGACTAGAAATGTCGGAAAGTTGAAACTTTACAAGGATATCCTGTGCCAGTATGACCTAAATATTTCAAGCCCAGCTTTAAAGCAAACCTAGGTCTTGTGTACCCGCGAGTGAATTTTATTTCCAAGCACCTCTCCGCTGCCCTCATTTAACTCTGCTCCCTCCCCCGGGTTAGCTCAGTAATCAGAGCGTGGAGGAAGCCGCGTTTTTCTGACTATAATTGCTGTTCGTGTGCGGGCCAGTAAGCACATGACGAGCTGTTGCTTAGGCATAAGCCCTGCGTGCAGGTGCATCAAATGTTCAAGTTACAACATCGCAGTCAGATACAAATAGTATAGGTGCTATCTATAGAATGGAATCATGAACAGCTGCATGATCGCACCGGCAAGTCTGGTATGTCGCTCCGGGTTTCATTTATCTTAAAATTCGGTTTCATCTGTAGGCAACAAGTATGGATCAGAAAAGACACTGGATGAGGGAGCTGAAGCGAATGATGCTGGACCATTACACAGTGCAGATACCGGAAAAAACTAAAATGTTAATGCTTAATATGGATGATGGCTGTGGCAGTTCGATGAGCTCATTCACTCAGCAAGGTTGCAAGATATGTCTTTTATCAGACTTCGTAATTTGTCCAATAAATTTAAACTTCTGGTAGGCTTGGTGCTTTGGCAATTAGTGCCGCTTTCATAGTGAAAATCTTGTGGTCCTTTTGAGCCCAGAGGTCTTTTTGCTGGGACATACGCCTTTTCATTCATTATAGGCATCTAATGCAAGGACTTATAGCTGTTCTGCCAAAAAAATCTGTCGCATCGCTTGAATGCGTTCATCGTTAATGTGTTTATATAGTTAAAATCTTCCAAACGATAGTACTGTCAACGCTTTGAAAAGCAGCACACCGATCACGGCTACTCCAAAATTACCTATTCTTGTCAGCTTATCTCCCGTTGTAATTCGGCACCCACTAGGTATACGTGCGATCATCATGTCGTCCAGCTGGAGGTAACGTAGCATCAGTGAATCGGCAAAAAAATAATCATGCTCAACAGATTTTGTTGCTTGGGTGCTACCGTATTTTGTACGCTGCTTACCTTGCCTATCTGCTTTAAACATACATCATGAGGATTTTCGCACTACATCCTTTGCTGAAACTTGCAACTGATCATTTGCTTTCCTTACTGCAGCATTCCGCATTAACACGTTTTCAACTCACTGCTGGTCGGATAGACTTTATAGAACACTCAGTGTAACATTCCGAACCGCAGTATTTCTGATGTATTCAAGATTTCATTCGAAACTCGTTACCCGATCGCAAAAATTCCAGTACTATAACTCTTGATAATGGTTTTTCGATGTGGCATGCCCAGCATGTTTAGTGTGGTACTGTTAACCAAAGTGACACGCTTTGCCCAATTCTGCAATAGATTTGATTCATTTTGCAATTCCTGTAGCCGCTTCATGCGTTTTCGCATATTTGTGCAAATGCAAAAACGCATACTGTCAGGTTTCTTGTGTGTGTGTGTGTGTGTGTGTGTTGTGTGTGTGTGTGTGTGTGTGTGTGTGTGTGTGTTCGGAAGCGAGTAAACTCTGTCACCCACTTTTAACTCAGCAAGCGAAAAAGCTAGGAAATTGGAAATTTTATGAGCGTATTCGCACGCCAGGTACTACAGCGCTCACTTATGCCTAGGCTTCACGTATGGACGCCTAAAAGAATGCATGCAGATGTTTTTGGGGGAAAACGGTTCCGAGAATCAGACAACATAGAAAGTTGAAGCTTTGCAAGTGTGTTTTCTGTCCACATGTATTCTGATGATTTCAAATTCAGGTACCACACAAGCTTGTACGCGCGTGCAGACACGTCAAAGTTCACTGCTGGTACCGTGCCGACTCCAGAACTAGTCGCAAAGGGATTACTTTAGTTCTGCTCGTCTGAATGAGTACTGAATTGCATCTGCGTTGTGCAAAAAAAAAACGCATGATCGCACTTGCAACTCTGGCACGCGTTCTTACCTGGTCCATGTATTACTTTGCCGTATAATGGACTTAGCATCTATCAGCTACTTTTATAATGCCGTTTTTTGATGAATTATTCTCCTTTTTCAGTTTTTTGCATTTTTCTTTCTTTCTACGGTGGTTTCGGTCGTTGATTGAAAAAAAGTTAAAAAGAGTCGAACAGCCGAACGACTGCCCAGCAAACTATTTGTTTGCGAAGATCTGTTTGTTTGGCAGTTTGTTGATCTTGCAGGCCCAGCAGCGAATTCGAAAGCGA
Source organism: Gongylonema pulchrum (assembly GCA_900617915.1). Lineage (NCBI taxonomy): Eukaryota > Metazoa > Nematoda > Chromadorea > Rhabditida > Gongylonematidae > Gongylonema > Gongylonema pulchrum. The sequence continues at coordinate 4,227 of UYRT01000265.1, forward strand.
GTAAGAAAATGCCGAAATATCTGGAAAAACGACGGAAGAGTACTGATGCCAATCAAGCGCCTCGTCGGCCGCATGTTCGGAAACGAAGTTGTTCGGGATCCAGGAATCTACTGAAATCGGTGGGTCGTATGTCGTAAATGACGGTTGAGAAATAATTTACGCTTGAAGGGGCAGGCTATTCAATTTTGTAATCGTAATAGTTCAGTGACAAAACAGCTTGAAGTGTTGTTGTTCTCCTACGCCTTTTACATCGCTAGCCGCTGATAATCAATCTTGAAATATAAAAAAGAAATGCAGAAAGAGATTTGGAAAGCAAAGAATTTTGCCGATGAAGTTCAGAAATAACAAAAATTAAATAAAAAGTAAAAAAAAAAGAAATAAATTTCATTAAAAGAAATGCAGAAATATTATCGAGGTTGTTTAGAGTTGAGTGGGGAAATTGACTCCAAAAATACGAGTTTGGCCTGAAGGCGTTAAAACCCTTGCAGTTGACAGTAAACGCACGTCGTTTCGGTTGAGCACGTTCGCTCTTATCATGGACTGGATTTGCTACTAACTTTTCTAATAAAAGATATTCATAGATGTAAAGGAAAGACAATTAGTTTTCTTTATCATATAGGTTTTGACAAGCATCAAATTTTTAGTATCCTAAGTGCGCATGTAGTACTGACATATTGTGCTGCTAGCCAACAACTGCATCCTCATCGAAAGAATCCAAACTGTATCTAATTTCTAAACTATGTGGACTTTTCGGATGTTGCTTTTTTTCAGAAATCGTGTGGATAATATTTACGCGCCAGTGTGCATCTATGTGACTGCACATTAGGATAGATTTGGTACTAGTCCTGGAAACAAATTGCTCTGTGCTGGAGGAAGGGTGGGCTGATAAAGACCAAATAGTGGCTTAATTCTTAATTCTCCTTCACTCCCTGCTTACTCCAGTGGTGCATACCGAGACTTCACATTCGTTTAGTTTCACGGACGACAACATTTTTTTTTGAAGGAATATTTGTCGCATTTTATTATATTTAAGACATTCAGATCTTAGCTTTAGAAAAATCTGAGGTGTGACCGTAAAAGTTGACTATTTGGATTAGAGAGTGGTGCTGCTGCTGTATCTTTATTATTGCTTAAATCTGAAATCGTTTTACATTTCAGTCATCAACAGGGAATCTTACCAAAGAACTGGAATTGTTCCAGGAAGCTGACGTTGCTCTGAAAACTGCTACACATTCATGTAGTTTCACGGATGACAACAAAGTTATTTTTTTAGCAGAACTTCTTTGTCGTGGTTGCTATTTCTGTGGCAAGTCTAGTTTTATCATAGTAGTTTTAGCCATCCACTTCTGCTTCTAAAAGAAATAGCTACGAATTGGAATGCTCGAAATTATACGGACATTCAAATGCGCTCCAAACCTTGTTTTCGATGAAAAAACCGAATGAAGCAAATGGAAAGAAAACAAGCGGCGGACGGAAATTCAGTTTTGTTTCACACTTGCCTCCGTTGGTTTTGAAGGTTCTGTCATTTCATTCTTTTTCGTTGTTTTGCTTAAATAATTCTGCACCTTTGTTCTTTGTTAGGTAACGAAGCTATAAGTTACTGAACCTGTCTGTCTTGCACTTGGAAAGAAAGTTGTCGGTACGCATGCGGACATTGATATCTGCTGAATGTGGTGCCAAGCAGTACTTCTTATGCTAAAGCTGTGTCACAGTGGAGGGTGTCATTATGCAGAATTTTTAGGTTAATCCTAGTGCTTTTTTGTGGCCAGCTAATATATTTAAGTTGAACTTAAATTTGCAAGATCGAACGTCTCCAGGAGACATTTTTAAAATTTCAGCTTTCTTGTTTGTTGAAAAGTTTCTCGCCAAAAATTCCTTGTGTCCGGACCTGAGCCTTTGGCGTGCGTGGATAATTTGGATTTCCAGTGCCGCACTTAGATGAGCGAAATGTTCGCAAAATTTCGGCCTTTAAAGTTATCTGCTTGTCAAATCGAAGAGGTCTTAAAAAAAAACCCATCAAATTTTTCACATGTCCGCAAACGAAAATTATTTAAAGTTGGATTTTATGTTTTTAGATTCTGCATGGGCAAAGAGTGCCATTCAAAAGTTTCGGCTATTTTGTGTAGTTCCTGATTTGAAAAACTTTCCGCCAAAACGTCTACGTGTTCGTACGTGAAGACCAGGCGTACTTAGAAGCTGGATTTAAAATTTTTGGACAGTGCGGAGAACATCCGCCTGAAGCTTCAACTCCCTGGCTGTCCTGGTTCCTAAATTAGCAGTTTTCCTGCCAAAACCTTCACGTGTCCGTAACTGGGACCCAAAAGTCCGTAAAAGTTGATATCACGTACCTACGGTTCATTTCTCGATTTCACGTGGTCTCGAAATTCGGGAATTTGATTATCTACGCGGTACATGGACAGGAAACATTCCGCTAAAATTTTCAGCTTTCCAACTTTTCTGGTTCTTGAGTTAGCAATTTTCTTGCCAAAATTTTCATGGGCTTGCACGTGAGAATCACACATATCTGGGAGCTGAATTCGATGCCTTTAACTTTTACGGGGACTGGGAACATAACCCAAAAGTGTCAGCCCCAGCTTTCCTGGTCCCCGAGTTAGCCATTTTCCCACCGTAGTTTTCACAGGGCCATATGTAAGAACCACGCACACCAAGGGACTGAATTTGATAACTTTAAGTTGTGCGTAGACTGGGAACGTTTCCTGAAAATTTCAGCGTCCCGGCTTTCCTGGTTCCGGAGTTAGCCATTCCCCGCCAGGAAGCGTCGGGGCCGTGCGTAAGAACCACGCATACTGGGGGCTGGATTTGAAATCTTTGAGTTTCATGCGGACAGGAAACATAACCGCAAAATTCCGGCTTTCTCTCTTTTCCAGTTCTCGAGTTAGCATTTTTCACTTTCCAATTAAAATTTTTACGCTCCCCTGTATGAGGCTCGGACGCGCGTGAATAGTGGTACCACGTCTTCGGGCAGTGTTTATCCTGGAACCCAGTGGCAAAATTTCTGTTCGATGCTTCACTAGCCGTCAAGTTAAAATACACAGGCAGACGCAAATGCACACACATAAACGTTCACAAACACAAACATCATAAGTCGTCACAAAGTACGTTTCTGCATTTGTATAAATATGCAAAAACGCTTAAAAATGGAGCGTCACACATGAGTGGGAACGTGTGTGAAAAATTTTTGCTCCCTAGCTTCACCAGTTACCAAGATGAAAGTTGGTGACAGAAATGCAAAAACACACACAAATGGGCACTTTCTAGCAATTACAAAAACTCGGCTCGCTCGACTCGTCTCATGCGCAAACTGTAAAAAATTTCTTCTCCCATCGGCAGGTAGGGCTGCCCCACGGTGGATGGCGGCAGTTTTAATATGGCAGACGAAAGTGGGGGTGGTATGTGGCGGGTTTCGTTCGAGGCAGGGAGGAGGGGCTAGGATAGATGGATATAAGAATTATATGGCGTAGATCTTTTGCCGATTTACTAAGTAACGTACATTTTGAGGGAATGGGGAACGGTGAAGAACGGGAGGGATGAGGGAGTGTGCTCTCTTTTTACGAAACTGATGCTTAGATAAAGTTGCTCCACAAAAACCCGCCACCAGACGTTCCTGTTTATGAAGCTGATGCTTAGGTAAAGCTGAGAGCGGAAAAGTTCCATGAAGTGGGCAAAAACAGCGTACAATGGATGCCTAGAGATGAAGTCAGCCTTTGTTCCTGTGAGATTTTGAAGACAAAAAACAAAGGTATAACTGCTGTGCACAGTTGCAGTAATCCAGTTGGGCTTATTTGCCCTCAGCTTCACTTATGCTTAAGTTTTAGCAAATCCTGTCGAACTTATTTGCCTCAGCTTCATCTAAGCATAAATCTCACAAATGTGAGAACCGCATGCTGAAGACGGGTTTTTGTAAAACAAATCCTACTTGCATAAGCTCAGTTTTTGTTTGCTTTTGCTTTTGGTTACAAGCTGCAGTTCTTTCATTTTGTTTTTTTTTTCCTTCTATTCACAAATTCAGGTTTGTTTTAATTTACTTTTCATTGTAGTGCCGTGTTGGTTTATTTCCGTCTTTACTGCTATCTGCAGTTCTTGCTTCAAGCTCCTGACCAGCACCCTCCTTCCCCTTCCGTATCCTGCCTCTAATCCCTGCCTCCGGAGCCGCATCGCGTCACCCACCACCTCCAACCACTGTCACCGTTTATCGTCTTTAACTCCTAACCAACAACTTTATTCCTCCCCATTATCCTGGCCTCAGTTGCGTCCTCTGAGCTGTATCTAGGCAACTACTAACTAACACCTCCCCCTCCCCACAACCACGCCTAGTCTTCCCACCCATCATCCCCCGGCCACGTGATCCAGCCGCCAGTCGCTGGACAGCGCTACCCAGCGCGTTTGGCAAAGTTCCAGCAAGCGACACCACGAAATAGTGTTGCAGAGATGATAGAGCAAAGCGCTGGAAGGCCCAAGCACCATAAGTCACCAGCCGAGTTATTATGCGTTTTTGCGCTATAGTACTGCAACAGGTAACAAAAACGCATATTGCATTGAGCCTGTCAGTGTGTGTGTGTGTGTGTGTATGTATGTTTATGTGTGTGTGTGTGTATGTTTATGTGTGTGTGTGTGTGTGTGTGTTCGTCTGTCCGGGCATTTCAACTCGCCAATCACGCACGCTTTGAAGCTGAAATTTTGCTAGTGCGCTCCCCAGCCAAGTGCCACCCCAGGACCGCGGTATCAACTCTAGGCGTGTCTGGGCCCCGCGTACGAGCGCGTGAAAGTTTTGGCGGGAGAACTGATAACTCGGGGGCGAGAAAAGCTGGAGAGCTGAAACCTTTGGGAATGTTCCCTACCCGTGTATGACAAAAGATTTCAAATTCAGCTGCCCAGGACTGCCCGGGGCTTACCTACGGGCGCGCGAAAATCATGGCGTGAAAATTCATAACTCGAGAATGAAAAAAGTTAGAAAGTTGAGGCTTTGGGGGAATGTTCCCTACTCACGCGCGACCAAAAGCTTTCAAACTCAACTCCTTAGGACCGCCGGGGCTTACCTACGGGCGAGTGAAAATTTTGGCGCAAAAGTTACTAACCCGGGAGCGGGAAAAGCTAGAAGGCTGAAACTTTACGAGAATGTTTCCCACTCATGTGCGAGCAAAATCAGGTGTTTAAGAGCACTCGTGGCCCACGTATGAGCGCGTGGAAATTTTGGCGGGAAGGTTACTAACTCAAAAGTTAGAAAGCTGAAACTTTTGGAGAATGTTTCCTACTCATGTACGACCAAAATCGAGTGTTTAGAAGCACCCGGTGCCAACGTACGTGGCACGTGGAAATTTTGGTGCAGAAATTACTAACCCGGGAACGAAAAAAGCTAGAAAGCTGAAACTTTAGGGTAATGTTCCCTACTCATGTGTGACCAAAAGATTTCATATTTAACTCCTCTAGTGTGACGTTTTTTGCGGACCAGCAACTTTCCATTTGTTGGGTCACTGAAGTCGACATCTACAACTGAAATATCGCACAGCTGCACAATTAACTTTCCGAAATTCGAAGGCCAGTATGTCACAGAGTTAGCTACTGTGATTCCTTGCGATTTTGCTACGGCACGAAAAGTGCAAAAGCGCATAATCGCACCGGCCCGCCTGGTGCGTTCCAGCCTGGGTTGTAGTTGCCCAATTTCTCGTCAATATGTGTTTTTGCATTTGCATAATCTGCAAACGCATAATAATTTGAGGACATTGTGGAAAGTATTCTACCCTCACCGATTTGTCTTTAATTTCTGGCTCAACACTAGAAGAATGGTATTAACGCAGCTGCTCGCATGGTATTTTATTGAACGCTGCTAGAAATCTGGAAAAAAAAACTTTGAAACTGAGGATAGCTATTCTCTGCATTAATTTTATATTGGACAGGATATCTGTTTAGGTCTTCTGGCTTCTCGTCTTTTTTATTCATCGGAACTATCTTCTATTTCACCCGATATTGCTGTATTTGCATGTGGATAAACAATTCAAAAAAAGGCATGAATTACAAAAGGATTAAAACTGTTTTCAGGAACAGCGAATTCCAGTTACTATTTCTGACGAAGCTTCAAAAAGTGCCAACAATCAAACATCGGACTTGCCGCGGTAATTTGTCAGATTCTGTAAACTGCATCTCTTGAACTGACACGACGCAAGTTCAGCACCACGTAGCTATAAGAATAAATAGCTTTTGTAGATTATGGCACTCTTTCAGTTTTGTAGTACAATAATATTTTTAAAAAGACCGACATCTAGTTCGGCTTGGCAAAAAAGACATCATTTTTGTATTTTCTTCCTGTTTACTTTGATTTCGCGTTTTTTCCCACGCAGCTTGTCTCGCTTATTTCTATTCATAACCTGGTCAGTTTTTTATGCGTTTTTGCTGTGCAGCGTTATAGCGCTGCTACAGCCAGCAAAAACGCATATTGTCGA
>UYRT01000266.1:0-10683 GCA_900617915.1 Gongylonema pulchrum
AAAAAAAAAAATAACATCTTGGATGTATTTCTTATCGATTATCACTGTGATAATGTCTCGCCATGCCAGTCGTAAAAATCCAGCTTATAAAAAGACCGTGGAGTATGGTACTCTATCAGATACTGCTCAAACGTTTCGAAAGTGCATTTGTATCTAATTAATCCAAACACTGTGTAGTGTTTGCTTCATGTTATGTTCCACGTGTGTTTCTGGAAAGTTAGCTTATGAACTATTTGCGCCTTCTGGAGATGCGCATTCCTGTTCTGTTTAGTCGCTTAAAAAAAATTTTTTCTCTTATTCAAATTTGAAAGAATTGTCGCGCATTGATTGCGGCTTGTAAAAGTAAACGCATGAACCAACAAGTAAACAAACTCCTCATTTTCATTGTCTACAGATCTTTCGAATCATGATGTGTTAACAAATTTACTACCGGTCCACAATTAGCTAGGGTACTTCTGTTGTGTTTTGTACTATACGTATTTTGCACTATTGCGATTTCTTCACTATTATTCGTTTTTCACTGAGATCCTGCAACAAGGATTATTTTGCACCCCAGAGAATCATCAGTTTCATTTTTATCCCACAATATCTTTTTCATGATTTTCTGGTCAGTAATGGCCATTTTCCTTAATTTTCCATGCTGTTTTCGCAGTGTTTATATCACTAAGAATGCAGTTCACAAAAATCATTATGACGATAATGGTTTTATTTGTACTATAAAAAATTATTATACTTCACAGTACATGCGTTATTTTACTGCTCAGTTTACGGCTGAACAGTTTTCTGAGCGAAAAACGCGAAAAGCAGATACGCTAGCTCCTTTTGGCGATACATAATCGCTAATCAGGACGTTTAGATCTAAGAGCATTTATATTGTTAAAGAAAAGCATTGGAATTTTGGGTTTTGTTTTCGATCAACAAGTGATAAGGTGGATTGCATTGTTGAGCAGAGCACAGACGATGCAATGAATCACTGTATGTTTTCCGTGATACTCATATTTGCTTTTCATGTTTTTGTGCTCCAACAAGGAGGAAAAGCCTATAGCGCATGAGAGCACACCTGCATATGCTTCTCCTTAATTGTTGTCAACCTTGGAGCTGTAAAAGCCAGTAAACTGAAATTCTATGGATGAATTCCTGTTCGGACACTAAGCCTAAAACTGAAATCAGCTCCTTCAGGTCGTCCTGTGTCTGATTTTTGATCTCATATGGAGATTCAGACAAATTCCGTAATTCCAAAAGCTAAGTTTAGAACCGTCAAATTTTGATGATCATGCTGGCGGTCACTCAAGAGTGGAGTCTAGAACAAAATTCGCTTTCTGTCCTGCTTTAGGGCCAAATTCAAATAAGTTTCGTAAATCAAGAATCAAAGCAAATAGCTTGTTTTTTTGAGGGAGGTCTCTCATTGTACGGCTCAGGCTAAAAACTGGAAGCCAACTTTTAAGCTGCAGTATTTCCTGTCCATAGATTTCTTTAGTTTCAAGGTAGATATTATTTAGTAGTCAAGGAAGATAAAAGCCAGAAATATGCAAAACCCGATTAAAAAGCTAAACACTTAAATACAATTTTTTGTGTCCTGTTCTTTGACCTCAGACCTGAATTCAAGCTAGTTTTTTCACCCAAAAGCGAGCTAAACTACGATCTTGAATTGTGTTAAACCAGCACCCTACTCACATTTCTCGTATGATCCGGAATACCAAACCGCATCCTGAAAATTGACGAGTGAGCACTCGTCCCGACCCTTTATTACTGCTTTGAATGGCGTTGTCACAGAAATGCATAACCGTACTGCCCCAACTGTTGCAGTTCGCAATTTATCAATGACCAACTTAGCTGATATCAGAAACAATGTCGGTTGTTTTAAGCTTTTTATGTTGTTTTAAGCTTTTCAGCTTTTCATGTCCGTTCAGATGCCTCGAAATTACCTTACTCTCAAACACCTCCTCGAAAGCCGTCACTAAAAAACCGCGGTCCTTCTACGATCTCCCGATTCATTTTTTAAAGTCTGCTGATTGATTCTGCTGTTTCAAACCGTCAACGACTTAAACTCAAGTACAGCTTTAAAAACCCCCGTTAAAAGCATACCGTTACTACCAGCAAAAGCTGATTGATTTCTTTCCATGGAATAAGCCACCAATTGCCATTTATAGAATCAAGTGTGGATTTCGAAATCTCTTACTCACTAATTCCTATGCTGCCTTGTGGCACACACAAAATAAATGATTTAAGTGAGTTTTCTTTGAAAGCCCTTCCCGAACATGAAAATAGCTTTGGCTTTCGCGCCGCTAAGCGTTCCAATTTATATCAGATTGGTTGCGCACTGAACATATGCGCAGTCATTAGCCCTTTATAACGATTTTATTTAGTTTGCCCAATGTCGGCTGCAGGAGCCAGATTACAAATTAATATCTTCTGCAGGTAATCCGAATATTCAGTGGCTGAGTCGCTAAGGGCATCTTCAGTTTTTAGGTCCGTCAGCCCGGTTTAGGTTGTTTATCTGTGCGATGTTGTCCACTTTATCAGCCGGCGCGGGCGACAACTGCTTTATTCGGATCACTTAAAAAAAAATCATCTGTTTAATGCGAAATCAAAGGAGATCGTACAGCAAAATTGGAGCCGCCTACTCCTGCTGTTAGCTTTGATTAGGTAACAAGTGTGTACACGCAGACTACTAATACCAGTAATCATTGCAAGCATTCTACTGCGACTGATAGAATCCCCACGGAGTCGTTTAATTTTAATGGACAGATTAATCGTTTCATCCAGTGTCTTTAGCTATCCGGTCACTAGGCAAAGAACCGGAGACATCGAAAAAGACTAACTGATCATTAAAAGGTTTGTTCAAAACTGACGAGCAAATATAAAGCTTTTGCTCGCTCCTGTGACGCTTTCTTGCTTAGACGTTACGGAGCGGCCAAAATTTTGCTCGTTTGCATAAGTAGTCAATTGACTTAGGCGACTATAACGCTTACTCTCACTCACTCTCTGTAGAAGGCAGAAGCAGTTGGTAGTAACTCGAATGACAGCAAGTTCCTTTCGATGGGTCCCTTTTTTGAAGTTTACTTAGAACGAAGCTTGTCGTATAGTGTACGACAAAATTCATCCAAATCTGTTAATAGCATGATGTAAGAAAAAAACGTCGTTGTAATAGTGCTCTTGTTTCATTATAATTTACATTTGTATCTATATTATATATGATTATAATTTCATTCGCTCAGAAACGTTATAGCGTTGTTGGTAATCCTCGAATTTTTCGGACTTTTAGAACTATATAACGGAGTGTACGATGGTCAGTTTTTTGTACAACTTAAAATATTTGGAACTGAGTGCGGAAAAGACACATCTACGATACACCAATTTTTTAGGAAAAAAAGTACTGTAAAAAGCAGCGGAATTTACTAAAACAGCAAATTTATCATAGAAATCTGGTTTTACTCCAAAGCAGTGGAATTTTGTCAAAATGATGTACCAATATTGCGAAATGTACAAAAAATTGCCTTTAAGTCATGTACATTTATCATTTATATGTTTATTTTCCAGGTTTCCTTTTTGATGAATTTTTGCTAATACTCACAGTGGGTGCCAGTTGAAAGTACGCATCTTAGGACTGAATGATACCGGTCTAATTGCGACTGACTTTTAACATCATTAACATGGAATCCTTACAGCAACTGTTCTCTTGATGTTGCTAACGTAGTGTTCATTATTTTGCTGTTACAAAGGTATAATTTTTTTCCACTCGTGACGGTCAGTTTTTTCAATCAAAAGTCGGTAAAATAATTAATCCTGATCAAGGAATGGCAATTTTCGCGATAAGATGATGGTGCCCAACACATATCGAGGACATTTCGAAACGGCTAGAGCCTTGCCAAACTGCTTGTGTCGAGCGAACTTTGAACCGGTCGTCGCTTGATTAAACGAACACCAGAATCGCCATCAGGCGATGCAGAACTGGCTAAAGCAACTGGAGTCGTTGTCGGCGAAGTATCAGACTAAAAACTACAGATGGTAAAAATGAGATTTTACAGTGTTTCGAGCTCCTGTACGATTGTTAAAATCTAAATTCACTCTGTGTGCGCGGATGTCTCACACAGTGTTAGAAATTTTAGGATATTTTGAAATGTGATCTACTCCGGACGTTTGATTTTTGGATTAACAAATTTGCTCAGCATGCTGTATTTATTTTTAATCTGATTTGGTGCGGGAAAAACTGAATTGTACCAGTGGAAGGAGTTCTGAATTTGAGTGATTTATTCGATGATATTCCTACTACCACAGCAGCGGCAGTAATAGCAGTCCATCTGGCCTATTATTGCGAATACTACTACTACCACCATTGCGATAAAAACCGGCCTTCATGGTGGATAATTTGCATATGTGCTTCACCTGCTGCTGCTTCTGCTTGCTTTCTGGGAGATGCAGGGACAGCGATGCTGCTATCCGGGTTAGTCCGCACAATTTGCATTTTCAATCGTACACATTTCCGATTTTTCTTTGCTTGTCATCCCGCCCAAATAATTTATCTAGAAAATTTGATTTTTCGTTATGAATCATTTTGGCCATCTGCCTTTTATGAATAAGCTATTTTGCATGGTCACTCGCAGTCGAACACGTCTTGGTTTGTTTACCACAACAAAAGTGAATTTAACTGGGCCAAAAAATTACCACGAATGTTTTTCAGTGTAAAATTTGGATAATTTTGTTTAGAAAGGTATCAGTAGCAATTAAAAGATCTATAGGACTGAAGGAGATACAAAGGACGATGAGCAATGAAAAATGGAAACGAGGTAAAGTGCAGAGGATAGGGAATAGACGTAGAATGGAGAGAGAAGTGAGAAGATTGTCACAAGATTGTATTTGGGGAAGTTAAAATGATTTGACAGAATCTTTAACTATGAATTATTTCAGATCCTAAGCATTTTTGGGATAAAGAAAAATAGTGAAGCTAAGGCCATGTGTTGAGGAAACCACTGTGAGCTTCTAAGCGCATGAGAAGCGTGAAGCAAGTTACACTATATTTAGCTCATGCGTACTTTTTTTCTACAAGTCAGGCGGTAAGATGGCCCAGGAACAGTTCAAAATGTTTTATCCATTCTCCCAGGAAAAGGAGACGTAATCACTTCCAGCACGCAGTCGGACCTTTTAAGGGGTGTGCATTAGAAAGCAGGCAGGCTTTTCGTTTTAGTTAAAAACAAAGAAAGCAAAATTGCCAGGGTAGTCAGTGTGGATATCCCGTGTTAGGGATATAAGAGATACTTCTAGACGCCGAACACGTTGCGCTAAGTAGTTTACAAAATTTCCAGTTATCAGCGTTGGGCTATCTCATGCATTCTTCGCAAAAAAAATGCTTGGTCTTAGAAGTCATTTTCCTCTGACCGCGCAGATTTCATAACGCCCTTTCCAAGCTTAGCAAGACTTTCTGAGGTATCAGTATGGGTAACCCCATATCCCGCCTCAAAAGAAATCCTTTGCCTTCTGTTATAACGCTGTGATACTTCAACCGGTGCTGTCAGGTCATCGCAGCAGTCAGCAAGAATTTTTTTATTTTTACGATAATTGACATTTTTTAGGGTGCTTAACAAATTGCCTTGGTCGCCCGCACTGTCGATACAAAGCTCCGATGTGTTACATTGTACGCATACGGCAGGTGTTGTTACGCGAGCCTACCTCCTCTAATCTACATGACTCCAACTGGTACCTACCGCCTTTAGTACTTATGCACATCATCTGTCCCAACCGGACGCCATCTTTTTATAAAAATAAGCACATTTTCTTAAACGATTTTTAGCCTTTCAATATACCAGAAATAATAAGACCCGGACAGCCAGAGGGGTTATCTCATGTTAGTGATGTTGCTGGGACGCCCCCACTATGCCTCTCGGGCATTCTGGTTTCATCCTTGAATAGTGCTCCCCTAGAAATTTTGGCCTGGAAGCCACTACCGAGAAAAGTAGAAACTACCAGAATCACTACTACGTCATGACTGTTACTCCAAATTTCAGGTTTGTTAACGAAAACGAGTGACTTAATTTGTTTTTATTACCCTATATGCATATTTCTGTTGTGTTGGATCTCAATTTGCTGTCGCAGTCAATTTATGGTTCCACTACTGCCGCTACTGCTATCTCTAAAAACATTCGCCAGTTTCTGAAATGTTCACCTATATGCTTTCAGCTTTATTCCTATTATTCTTTCAAATGCATTTCGCCGATTTAAATGCTCTTTTTGAGGTATGCGAAATCGTAATAGAAAATGATGATAGTTAGAATAAGCGTATTTCGTTCAGTTATGATTTTATTGTGTGTTCCTTCAACTGTTTAGCTAGGAATTTTTTAGTTATTTTGACGTGCGCTCCCAGTTGTTTTCACCAATTTCTTTCTTCTCCCAAATGACTACTATCTCAATGGTTCATCCATGGAATAGCTCAATATATAGGAGTTTGCAAAAACACATTATTTCATAAAAAGTGCTGCTAAAAAGCACTTCATTGTTAGTGCAGAAAAACTAAAAACAGTGAAAATCTCGAGATTTTCATCTTCTGTTAGGCGCATAAAAATCAGAATTTCTTCGAGCGCCTACGTTTGAATACTTTTTTCCGTTTAGGTGCTACACTGAAGTTTTTTTGTATTTGTGCAAATATGAAACTTTGTGCAAATACGATTGTATGTTTGTAAGTATGTGTGTATGTGTTTTTGTCCGCCACTTATTTTCAAATCTGGAACTGTGTAATTCAGAGGTATGCAATTAAGATAAATCAGCCCTTGACCTCTTTTGTGGGTTAGAACCGACGCTAGCTTTTAGTCCCATTGGATCTTTGGGCAATGAACTCAACTGAATAGTAGCCAAATCCGCACACATGATTCAAATTTTTTCCGGAGGATTTTTGCAAATATAGCCTAAAACGATAAAATTATGCAGAAAACGCAGTTTGCGTCAGTTCTCTGCTATACTCCTCTATTTATTCTACGTCTGTTGCAGTAGTAGAAGTTTTCTTAGCCAGTTGCGTTTACGTGGGGGCTCCGGAACAACACGTGAGTTGAATTGTGTAAGGATGCAGTATTTTACTGGAATCCAAAGGGTTGAGAAACGGAAATTTATTTTATTTTAGTCAAATTTAACTGGTGAGCGAGGAAGCCATAAGGAATTGCCGAGGCGGTTACGTCGTGAGCCGGCTATTTGGGGAGAACCAGCACCAGATTACAGCGACGCATATTTGGATGGTAATATACGATTTCTCAAGGCCCTTCTCTTTGTCGACTCAAAAATAGTGAGTTTTGAAATGTAATGCAATGCATGGTTCTATTAGCATACGCCAAACAGGAGTGAGGGAGGGAAACATGGAACAGAAGAAAGAGGCAAAGAGGGAGACAAGGAACAAGCGGTCAGCTTTTACGGAAGAAATGGTAAATTCAAATGTGACATACTAATTCTTTCGTGGCTCCACAGCCGTTAGTTTAATTTACAATTCAAAAACGCAAAACCTGAAATCGAAAAAGCTTTCTGAACTGAATGTCACACTCACTCTGGCAGTTCGGTGTTAGTTATGCTACTGAGTTGTTGGACGCAATTAAGCCAGAACATCCCATACTGGGCTGCATACTTCGTTTAGTACCCGGCAACTATTCATTTGTGCGTGACAACTCTTTAGAGTCCAGCCAAGTAGTCATCTACTTCCTCACGAATGTCACTCACCAGTACATGAAGCTCACTGTCTTTTTGCGGATTCCCTTAGGCAGCAATTTACGACTGAAGGTTTTCTATCAAAAGGATAGGTCTATTCGGTAGCTTTATCGTACATATACTGGGATTCCTTGCAGTTTTTTATTACTCGTTTACCAATTCACCGCCGTAGAACCAGAAAAAAAACACCACGGACTGGATTTCATTTTCCATTTTTCTCGTTTATGCTACCCACTGTACTTATCAATTTTTGATCAAGTTACTTTTCGGGATTCACAAAAAAGGAGGTAAATAATTGCAGACCCAGCACTACGGTTATAATATGGAGAATGTGAAGCTGGAATTGTTAAAGCTCATCCGTGAAGCTAATGATGTAAGCATTTTGTTGACCGGGGTACGTATTTGTGATACCGCGCTAATCGCGAGCTGAATTGAAAGATTGGGTTGAGCACCAACTACTACCAGTCAAGCACTTTATGCCTTACGGATAAACATAGTTTTCACGATGAGCAACGCTCGCAAAATCAAAGGGATAATCCTTTTGTGCGAAATAAGGAAACAGTAGTTCCGATTCGAAATTTTAAAAGAATCGCGTGCTGTGCTTAACATTTCCTTGCAATTGCGCTGAAAGTAGTGCCGTAGGGAGGTGCGAAACATGATTTCCTTAATCGTAGTGACAAAAATGCAGAACATTATTACAATAGCTTATTCGTAAAAAAAATTTTCTGCAAAATTTCCGAAAAAGTGGCTTACATTTTCTTTGGATCGCCTATATTGTTCTGGTTATATTATTAGAAAAGCCGGAATGTTGTTATTGTACGGTGCAGCTGAGCCATACTCATGTTGGCTCAACCGCTCACCATTCATTTAGAGCAGTCGCAGCACTCTCGCCCGCAGAGCAAAGGTGTTGGGGCTACTCGTCATTAATGGAGCTGCTCGATTACTTTTCCAGTTTAGTTTGCGCAAACTTACAGAATAATGTCTTGACGCATGCCATGGCGTGATCGCACAATGTCCTAGTTACTTCTCACAGCTTATTAAGTGAGCTTTTTTTGTCCTTTGAAATAACTATTTCTTTGTTGCAGTATTTTTATCAAATAAATGTTCGGATAGTCGTTGTGGATATGTTACAAACATATCGCAGTGATCTCAGTCTCTATTCTTTTGAAGAATACAGAAATCGAAGGTGAATTTTGATGCATCTTTTTGCGTGAACCAGGAATACACTATGGCAAGGTCGCGCCAGCGCCTGTATATCTACCAGAGTATTGGATACATCCGCGGGAGAGCAAGAATCGCGGAAGTCATACCAAAAGGCGGCATTTGTTAAAAGGGTGTACTGCATAAGATGCAACAGCCAAACAGTACACATGTTTGGGAGGTATTATACAGGCAGAGTATAAGTACTCCAACAGGTGTGTGAAGTACAAGGGTAGATTGCGCAGTAAAAAAAAATCTGTTACATCGCATACGAATGTGAAAATGATTGGTTCGATTCCCTTCCCGCCTATAACCATTCTCGGAAATGGATCCCCCTGCGAGAGGAGAGTAAGGGAGCAAAGGAGAAGAATCCCCAAAATTCATGGGCTTCTCAGCTTCGTCGAAATTTATCAAAAGTCAGTTGCAGTTGTTGCAAGCAAAATTTCAGCATCAAGGCTTGCCTGTATGCCGAATTGAAATAACCGGACGGGCGCACATACATGCACACAAACACTATGGGCTGTCACAAATGCGTTTTTGCTTTTGTATAATTATGCAAAACTCACAAAAACTAATGCATCTAGGAGGACTAAAATTTTCATATTACTTTAACAGGATATCAAAGCTGCTGGCTCATGATTTCGCTGCCTTAATTTCATATCGTTATGCTGGCGGACTTGCATTTGTTGGTGGCATGTGCACCTCAAAAGCTGTTATGCTCTGCGGAGTAAGCACATTTTTTATGCGTTTTGTGCAGCTATGCAATGCAGAAAACGCATATTGACGAGAAGCTGTGTGTGTGTGTCTGTATGTGCGTCTGTACCGATTTTTCATCTCAAGACCTACAAAAGCTACAGGGTTGAACTTTGGGAACTTAATCTGCATGGACGTACGGGCCCCAGCCCCCAAAATGGGCGCTCTTACCCGCGTGGCACCCACGTACGGGCCGCAGAAAGTTTTTGTAGGTGAGTCGCTAACTCGCGAACCAGAAAAGTTAGAAAACTGAAGTTTTAAGGAAGTATTCTACGTCCACTTATTCTCAACGAGCTCAAAGCCAGCCCTCGGACATTCGTGGTACCCACGCACGAGAGTGCCAAAATTTTTTCCGGGTAAGTTGCTAACTTAAGAATTTGAAAAGCTAGAAGACTGCAGTTTCCCCGTCCACCTAAGTCTTATTGAACTCAAACCCAAGCTTCGGGTATGCGTAGTACCCACGTACGGGCCCGCCACAGTTTTTTTCAAGTAAGTTGTTAACTCGTGAAACTGAGAAGTTAGAAGGCTGTAATTTTAAAGGAACATCTCCTGCCCAAATAAGTCTCAAAGAGATCAGACACAGACACCGGATATGCGTGGTACCAACAAACGGGGCGTCAAAGTTTTTTCGGGTAAGCTGCTAACTCGGGAACCTGAGAAGCTAGAGGATTAGAATTTTAAGAAGGTGTTCTCCATCCAAATGGGCATTAACGAGCTCAGACCCAGCCCCGGATATGCGTAGTACTCACGTACCCATGAAAGTTTTTTCGGGTAAGTTGATAACTCGGGAACTTGAAAAGCTAGAAGACTGGAATTTTAAGGAGGTGTTCCTCATCCACATAAGTCTCAATGAACTCAAATTCAGTTACCGGTTATGCGTGGTACTCACGTACAGGCCAACCAGATTTTTTTTCAGGCAAGTTCATAGCTCGAGAACCTGAGAAGCTAGAAGGCTGAAATTTTAAGGGAATGTTTTCCATTCACGTGGGTATTAATGAGCTCAAACTAGCCCCCGGGTATGAATCATTCCCACGTATGAGCCCGTAAAAA
>UYRT01000267.1:0-10673 GCA_900617915.1 Gongylonema pulchrum
ATCGTGTAAGACACCAGCCGAGCCGAGCCGAGCCGTGCCGAGCCGAGCCGAGTTTTAGTAATTGCTTAAATTTTAAGGAAATTGGAGAAGGATTACGGGATTCGCAAAATGCACTCGTTTTTGAGCTTGCAATAAAAATGAATGTTTGTCACGACCGCGTGCACGGAATTTCACCTCTGAGCTGATTTAAAACCGTACGTGAATATAGAATATTCTTGCAAAATTTCAACTTCGCAGCTTGCCTGGTAAGCGAATTAGCTACAAATATCTTTGAGGTGCCTTAAGTCGTAGCGCAAGTGCAAGTCCAAACTAAATTTAGGTGTACGATTTTCTATACAAACGACAAATATTTTGACAAAATTTTCAGCAACTGTTTTTAATTAAATAGTTTTCAAGTTAACACAGTGGTAATTGCGAACTTTGATGTGACCGCACGCGTGGTGTGGGATCACGAAATCGTTTCCCACCAAAAACTTTGCATGCTTCTTTCAAGGGTCCGTACACGACATCTAGACACGTATGAGTGAGATTTTTAAAATGGAAGGGTGACGCATAAGATAAGAATATGACATCAAAATTTCAGCCTCCCAGCTTTCCTGGCTGCTGAGTTGAAAGTGGATTCACTTACTTCCGAACCATACCCACACGGACGGTCTCTCGACAATAGGCGTTTTTGCTCACTGTAGGAAATGAAAACTTACGAATTACAAATGAAAATCGTAGCTTACGCTGTGAAAACTTACGTAGCAAATGAAAACAGTAAAAACGCATAAAAATGAAAACTTACGACCCGGACTACGAAAGCAGAAATCACAGAAAAAATATTTGGTAAAGCAATAAATATACAGGATAAAAATCCCATTGCTAACACGTAACGAATCTTCTTCAGCTGTGCTTTTATTGCTCTGAAAATTAATACTTTTGTGTCTGGGCATCAAATTCAGAAGCATGCGCTGTCATTCTGCTTGGCCATTTCAGTTTCCTGCTCTTCAGGGTACCCAACAAGGCGATAGCAGAATGATTGGACACAATGAAATTTAAATTTCTGCAAGCTTTATTTATGCTAAGTATGAGAGGAGAATATTGGTACGCACTTGAACTTCTAAATATGCATTCATTACGCAGTACCACAGCAACATAAGCACCAACCAAATTACATATGCATCATGTAAGCTGTAATGTGAGGCAGGTTGCAATAGCAATTTTGGGATCTGTTTGAAGGTTCAAAGATTCTTATCACTTCACAAGTCGGATGCTCTATTCGGCGCGGTTTTATGGCACTTATACTATGCCTACGCTTTGTCTGAAAATAGAAGGCATCTGTAGGTCTGGTTGAACGAGCTGTTTGGATTCATACGAGAATCAAAAAACAGCATGAGTACCTTGTCTGCTGAACATTTCGAGCACCAAAATAGGCCACTGAGCTAAGAAACAATGCAACAAAGTAGCCAGTAGTCTGAAATATCAGAGCGATATTCTGTGCATTTTGCGAACATGAACTGCTTGGCCTCCTTAACTTTTAGGGCAGTGGAAGACGGATGAGATGACGAAATGATTATTTGTACGTACTTAAAAAAACAATTCTTGAAAATCCCAGAATTCTGGGTTTATTTACTTAAAGCTGAGTTGCAAATTCTCTTGACCTGCGAAAAAAGCGTGATGTAGAATGGGTCACTGAAAAGCGTTCTTTCATACTTCAGCTGATTACACATGTAATCTTTTCATGTTTATTGCGAAATACAAGAACGACACCTCGGCAAAATATACGTAATAGCCAAATCCGTTCGAAAATGTTGCCTTCCGTCCACAATAAAAGATAACCGTCCGATCGCTATTCATTAAAACAATTAACAATCCGGCAAACAGAGAAACCATGACGAAGAGAAACGTAGTAACGCCCAACTGCCAATCCCTGAAAAGAGTGCCAAGAGTTCAGTTTAATCATCGCGGAGGCTTTGGTCTGTGACATGAGTTTCTACACTTCAACGATCGGATTGCTTATTTTCGATCACCTAGCGCCTCAAAAACTGCTAGCATGTTTCTTCTTGCACATTGTTCTTTCAAGCGGTATCATCGAACTCCTGCATTAGTAGGATGATGCCACGCCGAGGTCGCTGCGAAATGCACTGAGCGTGCGAGGGAAAAATGTTTGGTCAATTTTTCGTTTTACGAATAGCTTTCCAACCTTCTTTCTCTTATTTCCCTCTCTTCACTACATTTTAGGATTATCATATATGAGGTAAACGGCCTCTGCCACCGACGTTGTGTGAAACAGCAAAGCTGGTGTTAAAACTGAGAAACACCCATATAAGATAAATGGCAATACTTTCCGCACAACCGGCAAAAATAAGTCAGCTAACAGTGCTGCTGATTACTTTCTTAGGAAAGCAAGCTGCTCTCTGAATTTCATAGAAACGCGGCAGTTTATTGAGATTTGCAATATTCCGTGCAGGATGTGCAGCAAACGAACTTATTATCGATGTAACGACGATGCCAGAATGGTTTCAGAATGGAGGCAGCCCGATCGGCGCCAATGGCAAGCTGTATAGCTGGTGGCCATAATGTTCCAATCAGACGTATCCAAACATATGCTTTCATAGCGCAGGATATCGGCGTCTAGAATAATCTCAGATAAGTTTTGAAACACATCATTAGCATACAATATCAACCGCCTATTTTTGAATGCGTTCGTCGTTTATTATGCGCTTTGCTGCGCAGCGCTATAGCGCTGCTAAAGTCAGCAAAGTCTGTGTATGTGTGAGTGCGTGTGTGTGTGTGTGTGTGTATGTGTGTGTGTTTGTGTGTGCGTATGTTCGGAAGCAAGTGAACTTTGTCACCCACTTTCATTTCTGCAGCTAGGAAAGCTGGGAGGCTGAAATTTTGGGTATGTGTTCCTACCCCATGTGTCACCCTCCCGTTTTAAAATTTTCGCTCAAACACGCCTAGACTCCAAGTATGGACCCCTCAGCGAAATATGCAAATTTCTGTGGCGGGAAGCGATTTCGTGAACGAGGCAAGGTACAAAGCCAAAATTTTGCAGGGACGTTTTGCAGCGAAAGACTGCCCTCATCCAAATAGGTAAGTGAACATTCAGTTCATTTGCATACTTGGATTTTTTTGGCGAACGACTGCCCTAGCAACATTTCCACTTTTTAGCGGACTGTAGACTTGCATTTTTTCGAAAAGCGAGCATTCACCGAAAAAACGACCGGGCTTCATGCAAAAAACTGGTAATTATGCACCTGGAGGTCCATGCAGCCCTATAATGTGAAACTTTCATCTCAACCGACGCCCTTTCTCCTGCATGCCAGAAGAGTCCAAGTGTTAGGCTGCAGGGCAAGGATCATTCCTGCTATTAGCGATCTGTGAGTTTAGTGCAAAAACGCTTGATCACACTGGCAAGCCCGGTGCGTTCCAGCCTGGGTTTAAATATGTACGCGTGCCATGTGTATGGCAAAAAGGAGAGAACACAGTACAAGTTTAGTGGACTAATTAACAACAAAGAACAATAAACATGTATATATTGTGGCTGATGAATAAATTTGTAGTAATTATCGTGCTGCAATTCACCAGGCCGGCAAGCGTAGCGTCGGAAATAGGATTCAATTCCCCTGGCGAAGTCGAGTACTCAACCCATGCTCGTTGGCCTGGAGCGGCACAACACGATATTTGCGATAAATCAAACAGTTTGCGAATCGTTTTTTTGTTTCGGCGGTAAATTCATGCCGGCATATGCCAAGGAACCGAGTCAGTTACCAGCCTCGCAAAAGAGGAGATCTTACTAGCGGGTGGTTATTAACATTTGCCACAACTCGAGCTACTTTTCGAGTGCTTTCCCCTCTCATAGGGACTTTTTAAACTTTTCAAATGCCCTTTTTTCCGGATAATTCTGGATGAAAACACCGTGGCTGCTTTTCCTTTAAATCCCCCGAAAAGCTGTGTGACTTAAGTCAGCCCGAAAGCAGTTTTTTTTTTGTCCATTTTCGCTTTTTGAAATAGACCGAGCGGTAGCATGTCTCAGTAGCAGTCGTCTACTAGCAAGGCCGTCAATGACCCTCTCCTCAGAGGCTTCCTTAGGAAATACATGGAAAACAAATCTCTGTCGTGATGAAGATCGGAAAGAGATGAGATTTTTAAAGCCACGACTTTCAGCTCAAGAGTACGTTGAGCTGCAGTGTGCTAAACTCATCAACTTATGCAATTTATTTCATATTATTTTGCCTTTTCCATGAGAACTTCCTCTTTATACAGTGAATCAAATGCAACTTGTATGGAATTCTTTGTACACTTCAAAATGTCAGGAAAAAAACCACGTCCGCGTTGGCCTGAATTAACTCGAGAGCGCACGAGCACAGAACGTTAAAATTTTTGGAAATCAGGCCCAACCATTTAGAAAATCAAAGCCAGACAATAACTTTCAAGCTCTATAACGACATTTCGTTTTGTGCCCGCAACCTTGCCGAACAAGGCACATAATCCAGAAATCTTTTGGCGCAGCCGATCCATATCAGTTTTTGCTTCCGTGATTAGCGCTGATGAAAATGCAGCATGAAAACCTACTTGTGGTATTGCGTATCCTCGCTCGGTCACCTCCTTGAATAAGTATCGTCTGTTTAAGCCAAGCAGGGCTATTCCAAGGCAATTGAATAAATCACCAACTGCTAAGCATATGAATAGCTGAAAGTCATTTAACGATTTTCTATATTTTGCAAGAAATTTACAAAGGGCTAAAATTTTAGCACTTCTAATTTTGAATTCAAATATTACGGTTTATGGGAGAATAAGAGCGTAGTTGTCAAAATAAATCGTGATTTTACAAAGATTTTTTAAAGACAAGCGAGAAGTTTTCCATGAAGCTTCATACTGCTTTTCGGATGGATTTTCCTTGTTTAGAATTGCTTCAGCGATTAGAATTGGATGTATGAAAGTATTCTCACCAAAAGTAAAAAAAAATTGCTGCTTGAGATTTTAACTCAGTGCTGGCAGAAGACTGCTACTGAGACATACTACCACTCGGTCTATTTCAAAAGTTCACATTGTTGCTGCGATACATGTTATATGCATTAAGCACATTCATGACAGATATTGTTTTTGGTATCAAGCATACATAAGCGCAGCGTAATCGTCTAATTAAGGTTCGTCGAACTCTGTTCTAAACGTGTCCTTAACATTTTACGATCTTTTTTAAGTTATTTGAACATATTTCTAACAGTAGCAAAGTTGCAGATGCCCCGCTTACCTTGTACCGCGACCAGAAAGTGGAAAAACCACAGAATACAGTAAGCAAAAGTAAATTGATAACAACACCAACGCTGCCAATTAGCAGAGTCATTGCCTGCCAGGGTATTAGTTTTTGATATTCAAGTAAATCTTGCTCCGAAACAATTTCAAATGAAGCATTTGTTTGTCTGAACGGGAATTGTTGCCTGAAACCGAATTAGTGAGCACAGAACGAAGTGCGTCGTGTTGCAACCAGCTCACTGAACAAGAAACAGTAATTGATTTTTGAGATAGTTCATGACAAAGTATGGCACTGATCCAAGATATATTAACCCTCATAAAGTCCAGTACCGCGGTGACAAACAGAGCAGAGTATTGTTTTAACAGACCGATCAATCAAAAATTACTACCAGCTTATCGTATACTAAGAGTAAGCAACTTTCTAAGCTCGACATGTTGCTGGGCTGTTGAAAAAACAGCCTATAATGAGATAAGACTTTGCTTTGCCGTGGCGTTTAAGAACTGCGATTTCAAGAATGCTCCACAATGTCGAGCTTCGAAATTGTGGAGCATCCTTGAAATCAGTACTGTCGCAGTATTTTTAAGGTAAACAGGATTGAAAGGATAGTTCCTAACTTTCGATGCCTGTCGAAGCACGTGTAGGTGCTGTAACTGAAGTAATTCACTTACCTTTCCATAATTGCAGCTTAGATTAAAAGCCTCAAAAAATCCTCGAGCTGAGCGAAATATCCATAATTTTATCGATAACAAACTGTAGTATATGCAAAAAGAACAAGCGCGACAACAGCGGTGGCCTTAGCACCTGAATGCATTGTTCACTGAACATTTCACAATATCTCATTAGGAGAAAAGGCCTATTTCGTGGACTCCGTTTCTATTTACCCATTTTCATAAGTTTTCCACGCATAAAGCATACAGAATCACTAATAGCACAGTATGTCTATACGTTTTAGGCACCTTTCTGCCTATAAAAAACGCTTCCATGTAGAAAGCAAAAAATCATTGAAAGCTTGGAGTTGAAATTGGAAAGCGCCATTTTCAGCTGTATAAATATTCAGTCATGCGTTTTTTGTACTGACACAACTGATACCACTTTTTTCTGCTGTAATGAGGCCGTTTGGAATCCCACTAGCTAGAGTCTGAGGCCCCCCTGGTTCTCGAGTGGCAATTAGCAGAAAGGGCGCCGGTTGGGATGAAGATGTTTCATTATAGGGTAGCGTGGACCTCCAGGTACATGATCATCAGTTTTTTGCATGAAGCCCGGCCGTTCTTCTGCTAAATGCTCGTTTCTCGAAAAATGCAGATTTCCAGTTCACTAAAAAGTGAAAATGATGCTAGAGCGGTGTTCGTCAAAAAATCCAAATGTGTAAATGAGGGTACGGCATGTTACTTGCCTAGCCGCAACTCTAGGTGAACTTAGCAGGTAGCGACCGCAAGAAAGCAAACGACCACTGGGTTGCCGAAAAAATGGTACAGATATATCAAACAAGCGGTGGATACGAGCAGCGGGTTTTTGTAGCTCAGGATTGAAAGATCCAACGCAGTTGTCCGTTGTGGGAGCATCTCAGAAATATCGGACACACAAGGGTTAATCATACTGACTGTGCGACTGTTTTATTATTCTTGGCATCACTTTGAACAACTGTTAAAAGCCGTCTCGACATCGTAGATTAACAAGTTTCGCTGGACTACTGACACCAAGCAACTGTAAAAAAAAAAGCTGGGATGAAGGTTGGTAAACCATGATTATGCATGTAAAAGCAATTATTTGAGCACCATAATTACTGCATATTTAATAAGCTCCAGAAATACTGAGTAACAGAAGTCAAAAGCTGAGTGTTAATTTGTGCCGCTACTTCCACAGTTTAATTCTTGAAATGAGGCCTCCGCTGCAAGAACCAGCTAACTTGTGTTTCCTTTCTACCCAGGACAGTGTGTATCGATTCAGCCCAAGATTCAAAGAGCTTTCGCTTTGCTCCAGCTCAAGCGATTCTTGCACATTCATTGAATAGGTTTTCCATGCGGCAGCTATCACTGTTAGGCATGTTATCACTCGATCTAACAATGAACACCCCTCAACTTACCCCACCGGATGAATTATAGAAGATGGCAAACGAGACGGAAAGCAGAGGTTTCGAAAATGATCATTAAATGGGAGGAAATAGGGAGGACGAGAAGACGATGACACTGACAAAAGCAACATATACAGGACATTTCACGTTTGTGCACCTGGAATAACAAACAGTTTGATGATAAATCACTGCAGCTCTCGACTTCGTTCCTGGTTATAAGCTTTAATCGAATTCGTTCTATTAGTCGGTCCCGAGGAATACTTAAGTCTGACATTTTCATCAGCTGCAGTCATTGCGTCTTTCTCCAGCTATGCAGTTGCAACTTTTCTAATTGCTCTGACCAGTTTTACATCGTCTGACAATCAGCTGAAGGAGGCTTCGGCGTCAAGTGTATCCCATGAGAGAAGCGCCTATAACAGGATGGAGAAAAAAAAAGAACAAGGGAGCTGAGAGACAAATTACTACTTGGTCAAGGAATCTGTGCTAACTTACCGGGTTTTCATGCGTTTCAGAACTTATGCAAATTCTATAAAAACACATTGCCAAAAAGCTGTCTAAGTGTATATGTGTGTGTGTGCGTGTGTGTGTGTGTGAGGTGTGTGCGTGTGTCTAGGTGTGTGTGTCTGCGGAAGCAAGTGAATTTTCCCACCCATTTACAAGTCAGAAGGTGAGCAAGCTGTTAAACTGAAATTGTAGAAACATATTTTTACACCTTGTGCCACCCTCGCTTTTTAAAAATAAAGTTCATGTTTACCTAGATACCGTATACATATGCCTTAAAAAAATACGCAAATTCTTCTAAGAGCGAAAGTTTCGGGAACCAGCAGGCGTAGGAAGCTATAACTTTGCAGGGGTATTTTTCGCCCATGAACAAGTTAAAGATTTCATATCTAGTCATCGCGCACGCTTGCATCATGCATGTAGTCAAGTCGAAGTGGTAGTTGACGTCGTTCCAGTTCAAAAATTACCCATGAAACGGCTGCTGCAATTTCGTTAGAACATTTACCTTCCATTTGGGGACACTTGTATCCAAATGGAGTCTCAAACTGCATTTGTATAACGCCATCCCAAACGGCACTCTTTATCCCCCCACCTCCCTCCCCCCTCCGCCGCCCGCATGCGGGAAGAGGCCAAAACGCAGCCAGCATGAGTTCAAGTGTTAAATTATAGGGCAGAAACCTGTTCTGCTAGTGGCGAACTGCAAGTTTAGCGCAAAAACACATGATCGCACCGGCAAGCCTGGTGCGTCGCAGCCTGGCGTTATATTAATTCTACAAATAGCGTTAACCGAAATCCGAGTTTATGATCTCTTTTGTTTTTTGACGTATCTGATATTACTCTATTTTCTACCATAGATTCGTAATGTAAGGCCTGGGCAAATGACTACTGGGCCATTGTCTTATACTGCATGAAACGCGAAACGTGATTTTCCTTTCTTCATTAAAAATTGAGGCTTTAACCTCACTTTGAACCAGCCTCTTCATATTCTCTTTGTTCTCGCGCCTTTCCTGCCTCGTGTAAACCTCATTTCAGGCTTTTTTCATGTACTCAGACAGAGATTATATTGAGAAATTACGTTTAGCTTAATTGTTTTCGAGATCTTTCATCAAAAGAAATACAAGCAAGCACTCAGTACATACACATGATATGCTGCTGTTTGAAGTTATTCATTTGTATATGCGAAAATTCATAGAAATAGAATGAGGCAGGGAAAAGAAATAAGAGCTGCAAAAAGTAGAAACACATAAAATTAAATCGCGCGAAGCTACGAGCATTTTTGTTCAAAAATCGTTTTTTTTTTTTCTTTTTCACAATTTTGCCTACTGAATAATGGATTGACTGCGAAAAATCTGGAATCAGTCTGAAAAAGAAAACAGGTTATAACGAAATTTGTGTGAAGGCCAAAATTAACCCTGTTGGTGGGCGGGGAAGAGGACGAGGCAGCTTCGAAAAACTTCACACATGGTTGCAGTTTATTCCGGGCATGACATTTTACGTCGAAACCAGTTTTAATTTTTCTTCTGGGTATCCCAAAGAACATGCAAAATGTTTTAGACAGGTGTAACTCCATTACCTCAGTTTCTGGTATATACATATATATGTACCAGAAACTTTATATATATATATACATATGTATACATATATATACATACATGCATATATATATACCAGGAATATATATATATATTACAGATTTCGATCAGCTGCAATCAGCTGTCGTTTTTCAGCCACGCAGCTGGCATCTTATTATTTTATCCAGCGTTGCATCGCTTGGTGATCAGCCTGCTGGTGATTTTGACAATTGTTTCGTCTTCTCAAGGACCAACCCGACAGTTCGCATAACATCAGCATTTAGCGAAGCTTTGGTCATTCCAATATGCTAATAAGTGAACTGAGCTCCACTACCTCAGCTAGAAAAATGTTGCTCAAAGACCATGATGAGGGATCTTACCAAGATATATATTTATTTATATATTTATATTCGGATATTCTGTACTGGTTTATATTGCCTTCCTGAAGAGTGTGAAAGAGGGTTTCTATGAGCACCTCTTGGCAACACTTAATTAGAAAACCCCTTAATATTTTAGTTTGTGTGAAAGCATGCGACGGACGTCTTTGATCGGACTGAGAGCAGTTTGCCAGCATCATTCACTGTTGGTAGGGCTATCGACGGATCTTTATTTTCAAAGTTATTTTGAGAAACAGAATGAATGCAGTCTCAATTCTTGGCTCGCCGCAGTAACAATTTATCACTGAAAGAAATTGTAGAGGGATTTGGTTTTCCCACTAGTGAACTTGAATCAGTGGTTCGGATGTAGCAGCGCGCACAAGTTGTACCGACTTTGCCATTATGTAATTAAAAAATCAGAGATTAAATATTGGCCAACGCAATTGGCCAACGCACGGGCTGCCCGTACGAAGATGCGTTTTTTGCATGTTTCCCCGCAGTTTTTGCCGCTACGGGCATCGGTTTTTTGGGCAGATCCTTCTAGCTAAACAAATTAAGACTGGCCGCCAAAACTGGCAGGAAACATTCCCTCAAAATTTCAGCTTTCTAGCTTTTCTGACTCCTGAGTTAGCAATTTACTTGAAAAAATTTTTCACAAGCCCGCACTCGGGTACCACGCATACCCGATGTCTGGGTTTGAGCTCGTTGAGACCTACTCGGGCGGGGAATATCTTCCTAAAACTACAGTCTTTTAGCTTTACAGGTTCTCGAGTTATGAGCTTACACGAAAAAAAGTTGGTGAACCCGTGCGTAGGTACCACCCATGACCGAGGGCTGGGCTTGAACTCGTTGAGACTAATGTGGACGAGAAACACCCTCTTAATGTTACAGCCTTCTAGCATCTCAGATCC
>UYRT01000268.1:0-10646 GCA_900617915.1 Gongylonema pulchrum
AATTAAATTTCTGGCGGGAAAATTACTCATTGAACAGTTGGGTTATTTTCAAAAAACACCACTAAAAGGAAAAAGTTTATTTCTTTTTATGCAAAATTTACGATGATTTTCGGCATTAAACACACAAAGTAGGTGTGAAGGAACAACCGCTCAAGCAGTTAACCTAATTCAAGTTTTGTGCAAAAATGCGTGACCGCACCAGCTCGCTTGGTGCGCTCCAGCCTGGGTTTACCACAATTTCAAGGGTCATCCTGCACGACATTCATTCGGCGAATTGTTCCTATACGTCATTTGCCATACTCACGTTAAGCATCAAACTTTATAGAAACACGTCACCAAATCCTACGCACGTTTGACGCACAATTATATTCTCAAGGCTGCGTTCAGCCAATTATATATTAATCTTTCGTTATTCGCAGTCATTGCTCGGTGACAAAACACAAAGTTGTAGCAGCTTAGTCGCATTGATTTCCAAAGCCCACAAAGACAAGCGTCTAACTCAACAGTACGGAAAACATATGGGAATGAAACGCGAATTTGAAGAACAACAAGTTCAGCAAATGAATAAATGGAATAGCACCCCGAGATTGCCTTCTGCACCTTACATTTTGTAGCAGCAGGGCTGGCTCGCACAAGTCTAATTAGATCCATCGAATGAAGCTTATAAGCTGAAGAAGTGAATATTCGCCACCGTTTAATGTGAAATTTCTTTCATTCGTTGTGAAAGAAAGAAAAAGCTATGTAGCACTTAGTCGAAAAAAATTAAACAAATTAAAATCAGATTTTTGTAGAATATTGCCTCCTTTTAACTAAAGAAAAAACAACTGCTAACAAGAGCAAATTTTTGCACTGTAAGAGGTTTTTGCGCTGTTCTGATTGTAGAGAGAGAACACTTGCTTCTGTGCATTGATCCTGTTTCTAGTTGACGTGCCGTACAGTGATAATCTTGTCAAATCTCCTTTACTGTCCTATCATTCTGTCATTTAATTCCCGATTTGCCTATGTGATCTGCTATTATCGCATTATATTAATAGATTTATGAAAATATGCATCCACTTATGCAAAAATGCATTTTGAAAAAATTTATTGAAATTTAGCTGTTTGCAATACTGTTTGCTCAGGTGCTTTGCGCTAAGCAGGCCTTATCTTGGTTTTACTGTTTCAGTTTTCAACGTTAACTGATCTATTTGCCCTTATTTCATTAGGGTATGAAAAAAGCCTGAAGTGAGAACATGAATGCAATCTGTGGCATTGATCTCAGCACTCTCATTTAATCAAATTTTTAATAAAGAAGCAAAGATGGCATGCCTAGAAATCCATTAATTAATTTTAGCCCGCTTTAGGATCTATAAAATTTAAGGTTTGCTGAAAAGGGCTTTAGCAATTCGTTAATGTTTTTAACTACAGGGAATGGGGTATTAATGTTGCAGGTGCTAATTCTTAACTCGCAACAACTAGCTTCAAGTAGCTAGAAATTGGTCAAATTTTCAACAAAAACACAGAAACTCTGTTTGTTGAAATTAGGAATCGCCGATTGCGCGCATCAGCTGCAGTTCATTGAGGCAAAGAAACCCACCAAATGCATTGCATCAGGCACCGATTGTGCTGTAGGGCTTCCTTACCCTGCCCTCCGTATGAATTCAGTTGATCAAAAATAACACAAAATTTTTTATTTTCAAAAAAGCACAACTGGCAGAAAATTCCGATATTTTCCCATAGTACAGCTGGCGAGAGATTCGAATATTTTTTGCAGCACTTTTCTATATTCTAAATTTTGTCGAAAACAAAAATCCGTAATCTGGAAAAGTGGATAGCTATGCTACTGCTTCGAAAAATTAAAACAGCGGTAGTGGCACGGGCAATTGCACATATTGAAAATCCTGAAGAATAACTCAGACACATAAGTTAGAAATGCATTAATTGTTATATTAATCGCATCGTTGAAACTTAGTAATTTCTGCTCCGTGCACTAGCGAGGTCGAAATGGTTGAAAAAAGAAAAGAACGAGTGGTATTCAGGAATGAAGTAGTAAAACAAAAATTAATTAAACGAAAAGCATACACAGCACCACTGTCATCCCATTCTTTCATTTTCTCCGCTCTTCCGAAGCAAATGTGAATTTAATTATTGCACTTCTCCATTCGAAAGTGTATTTCATAAAAAGATCACAGTAATTCTGTTTGAAAATTTTCCATGATTTTGCATGCAGCATACTCAGTACCAGTTCCATCGCGAAAAAAAAAACTTATTCAAAGAAAAAAAAACCAAAATGAACTGCATCAGTTCCGGAGACTTGCCTTTGGGGCGAGCTTAACTACGTTAAGAGACATTAAAACCATATCTTTTTAGTACAGTTTCACTGACAATATTATCAGTTTCTTTCTAATGAAGTCGGAATCGTCCGCTCAGGAGAATTACGAGGAGTTAGCCTAAGTTACGGGGGAGTTAAGTTGTTGCTAAAATTCTTTGAGTCACGCAAAAAACATTCAGGACTTAAAAGATGAGTTTTGTTGCCATATATATATGTGTTAGTGATTCCAAGGAGCTATATTTAGGGAGCTGGGCATCACTGGAATTTATCGAGCATCACTGGAATAATGCTTACACATTTCTTCAGTTTATTAAGTCACGCATTTGTAAGCAGCTGCAAAAGCTGACCAAAGGAATTGTTCAGACTGGAGTATACGAAGAGGCAGGTCGACTAAATAGAATGACACACAGCTGACAAGACTAGACGCAGACTGATTGTGTGACAGATGAACCTCGAGTCATCGGTCGTTTAGAATAAATAATCCTGCAAGAAACATCTCAAGCTACTGTATCAAAAAAGCGTTTCAAAATGTTTTTCGCAATTGCATTGGCGAAAAAGCGAATCCAATTTCACCACCAGATAATATCAACGACGGCAAACATGTGACGGAGAACCGGATGTGGAAAAATGGAATTTTTATCCCATGAAAAAGACAAGGCAAGAGCCAGAACGTGGCCTTTACACAAAAAAGAATAAGATTTTACCAAAACGAAGCAAAATTCCACTAAAAGATAAGTTAGAAAAAGATGGGAGATGATCCAGATGCACTAAATACTGAAAAATGTAACTGTAAAAAATTGAGCTGGGAATTTTTTGATGAGGGATGAAATAGCTTTACTAGAATTGCAAAAACCAGCTAGACTACAGAATTGCAAAAATATCGCATCTCGATGATGAATAACTACGGACAGTATACTTTCATCAGCCTTCGTTCTCGACGTTTATGCAGATGACAGCCTTCCCAGTTCTCTTTGTTTTTCTCTCTCATCCACACAACTCCAAGCAGCTGTTCGAGCGGATCCCTTCAGCGCATGAGCTTCTTGTGTTCGTGTAACACTGTGTGAATATCGCTCAATAACAGGCTTTGTCTGTTGTGTGTCATTCTTGCCTCATGACGTGCCCAAATCATCCTGGTATTCACGGCTTTGATAATATCATATCATTCGTATTCGACCAGAAGTGCAGTGCCTTAGTGTAACCTACCAAACACCAGCCGTGTGTCATTCCACAGCTGGTTCAGTCACCGCCAGCTCTTCACCTCAGCAAGCATCGTATTCCTGCTTCACTTGTATAAATACACTGTTGGTGAAACAGTGGGTGTAATTCAAGTAATAAAAACTGCTAAAAATGCTGGCAGTATGGTGGATATAAAATTTAATAAACGAAGTCGATAAAATGCTTTTTTCGGACATTGGTTTTGAGTCTTTCGAAAAAAAAATGCACGTAGCCCAATTCGCTCAAGAAAGAAAGTGCTTTCCGAGCCGTTTTGCTGAGCTGACAAGTGGTAACATGTATTTGCTGTTTCTTATTAAGCATCCGCTTTTCAGCCAGTATAATCTAAGATCACTGCAGGAATGAAAAAGCCCTCAAAAATTTTATCCGCAGGCATCAGAGGATATGGAATTAGAGACCTGTATGCGAAAGCTACTAAGGAGCAATGAAAGCAAGAACTGCTAGTAAGGTTAAAATTTTCGAAAACTTCAAAAATGACATGAGTGCTTATTGCCGTTAGCTAGACAAGTAAATGGTAATTTTTGCATGCACACATATGATGCTAACGGTCACAGAGAATGCGCGAAAACACTAAAATTTCTAACAGAATGCTGCAATGGCAGATCACTTTCTGCTTCGTCCACCATTTATAAACCACTGGATTGCATAACAAGATTTAGCATTCAGCGAATTCATCCTGCTTTTGAGTACCAGACACAATAGTCGAATTTTGCATTTGCCCCCAGCAAACGCGACGTATATGCCGGATCGGTGAAAAAGCCGTTGATTTGTCCGTGTGTGTCTGTTTCTCTGTCTTTCCGAACACATATTTTAAATCTGGTACTAAAAAAGCTGTGAAATCGGAAATTTTGTTTCAACCGCATATAAGATCTCAGACCTGTAGTTAGCTTTTAGGTTAACGCCCCATATCTCGGTCTGAATTTAAAAGAATAAAACTTTTCAAAACCTAGGGAGCAATAAAGTGCAGTAGTAAAGCGCTGCGAGCATCACGTATACATGAAATGAATGCAGTTTCAGAAAAATTTTAGCAAATAAGAATGCAAAAAAACCTAAAAAGAAACTTGGAAACAAAATTCTTACAAGAGATTTGTTCCGGTTAATACTGCACAGCGCTTATGGAAATGATTAAAATTGCCTATTATTAGCGGTGAATATTTATATGGCTTTAGAGACACTTATTGATATTCACAAAGCTTATGAATTTCTGTTTCGTGCATGGATTATTATCGAAAGCACAACAAGTGCGAAACAATTTTAATGCATGTTTAAAATGGCAGCACGAAATAATTCTTTAAAAGTTGGCGTATGTTGTACTTAATCAGAGTAGCCCCATGGGTTTTAAAAGATTCGAAATTATTTTGAATTTTTTGAGGGAAACCCGACCTTGTTTTTATATTTTTTAAAAATTTTGAATCGAATCCATGAACGCGATATCCTGCATACCAGTCATTTAATTGACAATTCATCTTCAGCATGTTTACGAAGTACATTTTCCACTCCAGTGCTCGTTTCATTACAGCTAACAATCTTCTTTTCGGGTCAGTGTTTCACTGTTTTCACGCGATCGTGGTCACTTTTTCCCATATTGGTTATATCGGCTATTTTATAAAAATCCATCCATGCAGGAACCTCCATCGTACCATTCTCGGGTCAGAGATTATCTTGCACACTCACACCTCTAATTCAGGCGCAACTGTTCACATTCGTCAAGTCGACAGTGTCACTTATATGCACATTTGTGCGCCCCCATTCGCTGCAGGCATAAAAATTTTATGAAAGATTATAGGTGGGTAGCTGACAAAGAAGCAAAGATACGTATCGGCCCAAGATGTCGAAATTGGAGATAACGGTTCAAAATGAAACTTTTTTCAAAATTCTGCTGCAGTCATGTAAGGCGATTTTTGATCGCACAGAAATTTTTGTATCGCTTACGTGAGCAATTGAATTACAGGGTTTTTATTTGCATTGTAAAAATATACTACATAAAAGAGATGGAATGGGATAAAAAGAAATAAAAAATTGGGATGAAGCTTACAGTAAGTAATAGAAAATGCATTTTCACACGTCAGGATCATTGTGCAGTGCACTTAAATTATTCAGAAAATGCCCGCAGTACTATCCTTTTATTATAGGTCTCGGAAAAAGCTCTGCATTTAAAATTATACATGCCCTTTATACGGCCGGCATTTCCATAGCTTCACATATATTTATATTTTTTAATTCCCCATTCAGCTAACGCTGTGCGCAGAAATTTTCGGAAGACTGATTTTCAAAATATTTGCTGAACAGTTTTTTTGAAAGTCACATTAACGTCATTCAGCATAACAACATTCTCTAACGAGAGACTGAAGAAGTCGTAATAAATAATAACTCCACGTTTTCTCCTGGAGAAAAGAGGGATCTGTCACAGGGGCTGACATTACGACTTTGAACGGCAATGTGCAAATTCGATTAAGAAATTCATCAGGACAAGCTTCTCCATTTATCGGTCAGTGCATGTTCGCACCAGCTTATAACACATATTATCCAAGCCGGTCCTCCACTTTGCACAGCTGTTTGCTTTCACTCCAATCAACAAATGCGTTGCAGAAAAGCATTTAACTAAATTACTCGAAACAGCGTTTTCAGTGGATTTTCTTGAAGCACCGATTCGGACGTGCCTCCCCGTCGGGAAATCAAGTAAGAAGCAAGGCATTACGGGTCATAAAGTTGCACATCACGCTTGGTCTCTAGTACACGGAGCAAGCTTGTAGTAAACAGTTGCGTTACGCTAAATATTTCAAATAATATAACTTGGGGAGTGAAACAGCAGAACAAAAGGATTGGTCTTAAGTGTCATGTGACGGAGGACATTCTACGATGTAGTTAGTCTGTGTTTCATCCCTTAGTTGTAAACACAGACCGAGCAGTGCATGCGGGTAAAAGTGTGAAGTTGTATGAGGGATGCCGTTGCTTTGTTTACTAGTGCTTGTAGCGCTAAATAAGGTCAAAAGCGATCCGAAACAGTAACACTCGCCACTGAACAGCACCAAAACGCGTTTTTGCGTACTTTTTCCAGATATTTGTTGCTAATATGTACTTAGCTCAAAAGCATTCTAATTGTTCTTTGGGACACTAGTCACTGACCCCTTCATCTGCACCCTCTGGGGATTAGAACTGATAGTTCTAATCAAACAGAAATTCCGAATCGTTTTCTCACTTGCTCAACAGAAATAAATGGTTTTCAAAAACCGTGCCTCTTCCCTCATCGGCCTCACAAAGTCCTCATGCGAATGTTCACTATGCGAATTAATATTTCAGCTGCTTCGCTCAGCCAGTCACAACTTTCAAACACAAATGAAACGCTGCGTGAAGCATGAAAGATTCGCCTGTACAGTAAGCGCATAAATCCGATTCCCAGTTACCTGAGCACATAAAGCGCGAGACGGCGAAGATAGAAAGCCGAAAAAAAAATTACATCTGTAATAAAGCCCAGGGCAAAATACATGAAATATGAGCTCTCTCGCATCTCTGTCACGGTGCTGAGAGACGCGATCCACATCTACATACATCCCTGTTTCGTCCAGTAAGCTTTTTTTTTTTATATTTCATGCCTATAATTATTACAAACACACATGTACGCACGGGTTCGTCAAAATGTGCTTTCACGTCTACGAAAGCGCAAAAGAGCACGAAGTTGCTTCCCAGGTTACATCTGCTAGCTTTGTCTTGGGAATGGCTGATCGAACATTATTGAGAAACAAACATGCTGCGTGGCACTCCAATTGGCCAGTGATTAGCTATCGTGAACAAGCCGATTTTTCGTCCTCGATCTAACCAGGCCGCTCTGGTATCCCTGATCGGGCCTTTCGTCATTCCTTTCGTATTGTATTCCCAACTGGCAGCCGATCATCAATTTCAGTTGTCATTCCCAACCTGTCTAGCTTTCCTTGTAAATCGTCCAGGAGTTAATCACACAACCGGATGATTTAATGGTCACATCATAGCAGCCGTTACGACTCGTAATTTGAAGCAACGAGGCGCCGATGAAAGGACGAAATGGGGCAAGGCTTTTTGTTCAGTTCGACTGGCACTAGGTGAAAGATAAAACTGCCACTTTTTTTATGAATGTTTTTGCTAGTAAACAAATTGCTGGCCGTTGCCTGGTCAACTGATTTTGGCGATTGCCGGAGTTGCCGATGCTGTTGTTGCTACTACTACTACTATTTTAGAAGGATTCAGTTTTGTGCCTATTCAGACTGAAGAGTGAAGCAAAGAACTTTTTCCACTGCATAAATAAATTAAGCGGGAACAATTTTTCTCCGTGAGAATATGCGCAAAACCGACCATTTCGAAAGTAAAGCAATTGAATTGGACGGAATTAGCAGAGCGAGTGAAAAAATCCATTCGATTTATAGCACTGCGTCCTCCTGATTTAGAAAATAACGCTTGCTGAAACAGTTTGCAAGGGAGAGGGGCTTCAGCCGGAAAGCTATTACCACTGGTTTAATGTTACATGAGGAGGTAAAGCTTCGGTGAAATGCACCTGAGAATGCCGTAGAGAATTGCTCACATCCAAAAATCTGACCTGCAAAACAAGAAAGTTCAGTGAGGAAGAATCATACGTAATAATATTTGGAGGGCGTATTTGATAGATCCGCTGCGAATAGAGTTTTATGATGAAGTACTGAGGGCTGAGACTACTAACGAATTCAAGGGGAGTCCAAAGGACGTTTGAGGAGTCGAAGCTGTTGCAATACCTCAGTAGGATTTTGTCAGTAGGACTACTGCAGCCTCTGTAAATAGGCGGATGTATTCGGGGAGTAGCATGAGTGATGGCAAGTGTTATCAGTAAGCATCAGCTGGCAAGGATGTCAATGGCTCTCTGTCCCGAGAAGCAAGCTGATGCCGATTTTGACTCCTTAGCATGTACCGCTTTACCACATCGGAACGCATAAACGGGTCATAAGGTAGACGGTTGTTTATCGGTGGAATCGAGGCCTCGACCTTTAGTACTGAAGCAACATTTCTTGCCACGGGGTTTACCTTCTGAAATTCCATGCCGTTGTTTAAATAAGCAGCGATTTTCTTCACTGTCAGAGATTTGGCCAGCTAAGTCGTTACAAAAAAAGTGAGGATACTGACAGGGGATTTTATCCAGAAATTCAGCACTGACAAATTTTACCAGAATATGACAGCCAGCAGCAATATGCAGAGAATTGTGATATCTGATTTACGAGCTCCTCTACAACAGCAGCAGGCAGCGGTTATTTATTATTCCAATAAGAAAACGCCATTTTTCATGCGTTTCCACAACAATCGAGGAAAAAAAAAAATACAACGCGATAATGTATATATAATTCAACTCCAGAGGGCGAGGGCTGAAAATTTCAGGACGCAGTCCTCAAGCACGAAGAGGGCAACAAACCTAAGACCCACTTCCCTCTTCCCTCTGCACTATGCCAATGGCTCAAATGCCCGATTCAGGTTACAGCCATGGCTCGAGAATGGGAAAAGCTACACATCTCGGGTTTCGGGATTTTAATTCGCCAAACAATGTAGGCTGACAAGCCAAGGACCGGCTCTTAAATTTTATTGTGATCTGAGGCCACTACAACTCGTATGCCGATTAAGAGAGGTGTGGAGAGTGGGAATCTTGCACTGCTTAAGCTTTTTGTAACCGGGATTCCTCAGGCAAATTCGTTTTAACTGGTCGCACAGAACGCTCCATTTTACTATTCCTGCTACCAAACGAGTGAAATTTTCGGATGCTGATCCGATTTCACTGACATTCGCATTTTGTATAAACACAGTTCGAGGAACAGTCTTTCAATTAGAACTGAATCAAATGTTTGTATAAGAACTGAGTCAGATATTCGGGGACCATTGCAGTGTGGAACAGAAAAATCCAGAAGTGACGACGCAATTGAGTTATGGGCGGGATTCCCCCTCCCCTCCTGCACATACAGTTGGGTGAGTCCACTGGAGAACCTCTGCTCTGGTTAACATTGTGGATGAATTGCCACCCGCGCAAGCGAAATTTTTTTTTTCGTGGGAGCATTTCACCACTCCACAGCGGGTACAAGAAATCCATATTTCCACAGTTTATTAACAGTTTTAGTCGCACTGGAATTATTATTCATTCCGTAGTGGATTCTTTTATCGAGAAGCAAGAGGGGTAAACAACTCTTGACAAGAGAGGACGCGTACTCCAATTCTGGTGGTAATTTAGCAAGAAATTAACATTTCCACATTCATTTGCTTATGCGTACCGTACTGATAGAGCCGATTTTATCCACTTTTAAACAGAATTATTTATTTACCAACTAACTTCCCCGTCATATGATTCATATTTTCTTCTCCCTTTTTTTATCACGAAAAAAAAAGGCATCCCCTGGTGAAAAAAAAAGGAAGAGCGCTAACTCATGAATTTTTAGGATGACATTTTACAATGTGAAAGCAAAGAACGTGTCTGACAACTGCAAGGCGACGATCCCAGTTCAACTGGGCAATAAATAATTGAAAATTTGGACTGACTGGTGCAGCTCATAAAATCCCGGCTCTTGTGCAGAGAAGAGTGTATGAGGGAGTGATCACGATGGCCTCTACAAAACAAAACGTTGCTAAATATTTATTGAAACAGATGATAACACAACAAACGTTGTAGCAACAAAATTTAACGGAATCAGTAGAGACGCTGCGGTGGTCCCATAGTACTCTTTATGTGCAACGATCTTACATTCTGCCAATTCTTCTTCAGCAGAGATACAAGGAAATTGACCGAAAGTGCTATATTCGAAACCAACTCCTCCGGTGTCATTTCCACGTGCCCAATCGCCACTGACAAACACAAGACCTGTGAAGAGAAATTCATTTTTAACGAGAACATCCAGGCTATCCCATTTGTCCATAATTGCCCCAATAACAGAAGCAAAATGAACAAAAATAATGCAAGCATTACATTACGTTATATAAAAGCAAAAATTCCGTCACCTCCATCATCATGAATTTGCTGCTGTACACAAAGTGGCCACTTGCTAGTGGCAGCTTTACGTTTCCTATGGAGTGAGGACAGAGAGGTACCAACGGATAAAAGAAAGGGGGGAGGGGAGGGGGGGGAAAG
>UYRT01000269.1:0-10638 GCA_900617915.1 Gongylonema pulchrum
TGGAACATTGTGATAACGTTCTTTTAGTACATATTTTAGCATCATTTATATAGTGAGGATGCACCAGGAGCTTTTTTCAGCTGAGAAAATGGGCTACTGACGAATTTTTTAACAACCAGGTGAGTGGTGATAGCACATGGCGAGAGCAACCGCTTGCCGGCAAGGCTATCGATGGCTTCTTTTTTGAAGGATTGCTTAGAAAAATGTTGTTAGTGACTTCTTGGCAAGTACCAGCTGGCGACTGTCATCGAAGCACATGAAGAAATAGCAGAGAGATTTGTACTATATCATCTGTACTAAGAACAAAACCAGCTATTGTAACGTATCAGATATATAATTTATTCAGCGTTATTTAGATAGAGGAGCGACTAACAATCGACGAGTGCATGAAGCACGAGTGGCTAGTTGGTGCACAAGTTTACATGGACTTGAGAAGATTGGAGTTGCAGCTTGGTGGAGAACGATATCTGACCAGTGCCGAGGATGATGCTCGTTTCGCGCAATTCCTGGCCGGGCAAGGTCTTGTTCCACAGCCAATGCTACCTCCATCTTTGATTTGACGTATTATCGCTATGCATTTTTGTTTCAGAACAACCAAATTTACACGGGCTAACTTTATTAATAGTTTTTTCTCCAGTAATTTTTCTTCTGAAACCTCTAACAGCATATTCTAAAAGCCTTACTGCTCAAAAAGTAGTCAATTGAAAAGATATGAAACGGACTAAAAAAATTTTTTTTAAGGTGCTTTTTGATAAGATGGATAGAGTGGACAGATACCTGGTCAGTTGTGTTTTTTGGCTTACCTGGTCAGTGTTTTCTCTAATGTGAATTTTGTAATACTCAAA
Organism: Gongylonema pulchrum; assembly: GCA_900617915.1. Lineage (NCBI taxonomy): Eukaryota > Metazoa > Nematoda > Chromadorea > Rhabditida > Gongylonematidae > Gongylonema > Gongylonema pulchrum. The sequence goes on from UYRT01000269.1 coordinate 846, forward strand.
TATATATATATATACTGTATATATATATGTATATATATATATACAGTTGATTTATAAGACTTCTTGCTGTAATTTGATATTGACTAACACTGCTTATCCAGACAAGTTCTAAAAAATTTCCATTTGTCTTGATCAACTGATCTGATCCTTTTGTTTTCAGCACAAACATCCGGCATACTTTAAAATCTAAATCTGAGAACTAATATAGCCTTCCTGTTTTCGTTTATAAGCACTTACTCATAAATTCAAATTGCCAATATTTAGTAAATCATGGTGCTGCATGAAAGAGATTGTTTTTTACAATGAACATACCAAATTTTGTCGATCAAGAACGAAATTTGTTTAAAAAGGAGCTAAATCCACAAGCGCCAAAAATCTATTTACATGTTCTGGAACTCGTTTGACTTAGTCACTCAAGAAAAACTGAGGCTGCTGCTGAAAAAAGAAAGAAACACCGTTTTGGTCAAAATGAAAAATATGAGTACCATTTTTAATCACTTTTTGTGCCTTTTTGTATATATCTATGTACTATAGGGATCCTTTTATGTCACTGTGATGTCTGCACGTGTTCCTTCATCGGTTTTCTGACTTCGCAACCAGAAAAGCTAGAAAGATGAAATTCCGCGTTTATAATCTTTGACACTTGTTTTGATCCAGAAACAAAATTAAAGCCGTCCTTCCCAATGTCTCACGTACGCAAAGAAAGCTGCAACCCTAGAAACTTATATTGGTGTCATGCAGCAGTTAATATGCATATCTGAAAATGGATAGAGTGAAGCGTAAGGAGTCGTAAAGGACGATGGTGGTTAAAGAGGAAATGCAAAAAACTTATGCGTACACCGGTGCTTTGGCATGTGCCGCAATCTGTCAGTTTCTGGATGCGCAAACAGTTAGCATCCAGAAACCTGTAATCAGGTATTCGAAATCCTTCGTTCATTTGCTGCAAAAACATCACACAATTTTATGGTCGCAACAAAAGAAGATCATACTGTGATTATATTAATATTTCCTCATGAAAGCTGATCAGGATCAAGATGGCAAAAAGACTGAACTGACGGCGGAGTGATTCAGCACCAGACACTTTTTTTGAGAAAACATTCGGAGCGGCGATGTTCAAGAAGAAGCCAAGTGTTCCGAAAGGTCATGACGAAAAAAATGAAAAAATAACCGTTGGCGTGCATGCGTAAAGCGGTTCTCTTACACTGCTTTTTTTCGGTTTGCAAAAAAAGAAAAATGGAGGCTTGGTATCTTATATGTCAGAAGTGTATCGGGTCCATATATTAAAAATCGACTTTACTTGAAATCGGGTTTTAACACGATTACAGATAAACTGCTGTTTCTCACTTCTGTTGTAACTCTAAATGCATAATGCACATTCTTCATAGCTAATTGTCTGCTTGTCGGATTTATGTTGAGGCTAATTTCTGTTTCAGGACACGTATGCACTCAAAGTTCATAAAAAATATTTTTCGTTCGTGAAAAAACCTTTCAGATATAGTATCAATTACACTTTGACAGAGCGTACATGCACAAAACAGGTGATGGGTACTAACTGGAGACATGCAGTCATGGATCAAAAAGCCTGACATAATTGCGCTTAACATTTGAGACCATTCAAATAACATCACCAATAAGAGTTACCCACACTAATAACTCGAGCTGCCTTGGTACTCCTGGCGTATTTTGATGGGACTGAACTGAGTCATAGGTATTTCTAGATGCACTAATTTTTGTGGGAAGCATCAAACTGCATTTTGAACGTGAGTGGTAAAACTGGCAAAAACACAATCTTCATGGGTTCTGGACGTTTCCCAAAACATCCATGCGTACTTCTCCCCTGTATCTCTATACCGGTGCACGTGTTTTATGTTTGGCTTCTGTGTTGTTCACGATGATCGTACGATACAGAAAACAGCTGCAAACGAAAAGATAGTTGAACGCCCTTTGCATACGATTCCACGACCTTTATTTGTTGTCTGATTCCTAGCACTCCGAACCAAGCAACCTACCACCTCTTACCGTCAAATCATCTACAGCTTTTGCGATCATACAACAATTTTCAGGATCCCTTAGCTGATAGCTGAACAGTACCATCTTTTTACCAGCCTCCCGTTCTCACTGGACTTGTTTTCTTTTCTCGAAAAAGTCATTCATCCTTGCCCTGAACAACCTAACAGCATGACAGTTCTGTTTGTTGGAGGAAAAATAGATCCTTGCCTTCAGCTAAAGAATGAAACTTCCTTTGTAGAGACTGGGACTAGCCTGTTATAAGAATTGATGATGCAGGCAAAATAATGACCACTAGATCTAAAGCCGAGCTAAATCAGGATTGGAACATTAAGCACCAACTGCTCTCTGCTAAATGTGCCGCAAGCAGTTTTATATTTCCTGAAACAACTAGCCGATGCTAGGACCAAGTCTGTTCGGACAATCATTGTGGGTATCTCGTTTAGTGGTTTAATACCTGCTTACAGTTTTACTTGTGATGCAATACCTCATTTATCTCGAGAGGGCTACTTACAATAAGCACTATATCATTCGCGAAGCGTAGGTAATTCATTTTCTTATCGCCGATTTCCCACACAGCATTACTTGTGCAAGTATCGTACTAAATATCATACTGTCTGTTAAAGAGTGTTTTTTTTTCTGATAACAAATATTTCGTGCTAGAAAGTTGCAACTGGACTTGTTTCCAAGTAAACCTCAAATGATGGAATCGTCAATATTCTTGCCAGTTGTTGGCCATTAGTAGCAGTCTGCTACCAGCTGGGCAACTTCATAGACACTCTTCCTCTCACACAGTGTAAAATTGGAAATTCTAAATAAACTACCTCAGTTGACGTCCCCACTCTAGGTCGCGCCTATTTCGCGCCACTTACAGTCAAAAAGCAACGCCGCAAGTTTGCTGGCAAAGCATCCCTTGCAGCTACGAAATGCCTCAAAAGTACCTACACAGTGAAGGAAAATTGTCAAATTTTGCAAATTTCTGCTGTAGGCCGGATCAACTTCAAAGGACCTGGCGGACGAGCAGTGTTACGGTACTGTGCGGCTCTTCTCCGGTGTGAATGCTCGATTTGTTGCATTTGATCGGATACTACAGGAAAAGTGAGTGAATGGGCGGTTGTTTGCATGAATCATCTGCCGATACTCTGCATCTCGGAGCCGTATTGCTTGCTACAAATACCGGACCCATAAAATCGTCTCCTTTTCCTTGCTTCATGTTTCTTTAAGAATTCCGGCTTCCTTCAATCGCTTATCACTGAAAACCCAAACTGCTCCTTCATTTCTGTACCTTTTAAAATATGACTTAAGATCCTTATTTTTAACTTCAAATTTTTGAAGGCTAGGCAGTGCAGTCGCCAATAATTGCATGATTAGCATAGAAGTAACCTCATTCTGTCTGGCTAGCGTCTGGCATTGCTGCATAGTACAATGGTAAGCAGCTACGTTTCCATGCTGAAAACTGAAGGATTTAATCCGCTAGAGGGAATTTTGATGGTAAATTGGTATGGCGCATATCTAGGTAGTAGCTGTCATCAGCTTTTCACAAAGCGATTCTTGGTAAATGAAGCCATTGGCAGTCTTGCTAATTCATAAATGCTTTTATCACGTCCAACCTTACGGATTTACTTTCATGTGTTCCCGCCTACTATACACAATGTACTCAAGAACTTTTATTTTATTAAGCACGAAATCTAAGTGCATGCATAAGCGAATCTTACTGAAGGGTTGTGCAACACTGATAAATGGCCTGGACTCGGGTTCGTACCTCGAGGGCAACAATTTGCAAAACAAGTACAACTTTTAGAGTTTGGATGTCGAAACGCATTCAAACAGCTGCTTGTTGCTGCTGTACCGCCGAGAGCTACAAAATTCCTGCTGTAGAGAATAATCAAGAAAGTTGGTCCTCTTCAGCTTCAAACCTTCGTTTTTATATGCGTATTCTTGCTGATTGCTGCTGTAGTTTTTTCATAAAAGACTGATAACTTGTCGATAGACAGCCCGTTCAGAAGAAATTGAAAAAGATCAAGCGAGAAAGCATCAGTTTGAACTTTTAAGGAACAAAATTGTCAGCATAATCTGGGGTTGCACAGTTTTTTCAAGAGGAACAGAAAAAAATGCTAGGCTTTGTCAAAAATGAAAACTCTGTGTAATACAAATATGGAAGAGTTCGACTCTCCACTTGATAGCCAGCGAAGTGGGCTCACCTAACCTTAATGCTCCAGTCCCGGGTAACAGAAGCCGCATCCGCTTACAGCTGCAATTTTGTTCATTCTCACATCAACAGTGATGCTCATTGGAGTTTTAGCAATCATGGTCATTGAAACTTTTTGATGGGAATTCACCAATATTGTCTGTTTCAATATCAGTAGATTTTTCAAAAGATTGTAAACATTTTATGCGTAAAAGAAAGAAAAAGTAAAAAAAAAAAAAGATATTATTTTCTCAGGCAGAGGAGGAAGGAGTGAAATTTCCAAGAATCTTAAGAAATGCAAGTCTTTATACAAATTAGATCTTGAAGAAGTCTGAATTTATTTACATTTATCAACTGCATTGCATAGGATATCTCAGTAATGGTCGTATTCGAAGGCCAATGAATGCATTCATGGTTTATGCAAGAAAGATGCGCAAACGACTTGCGATGGAAAATCCCGGCATACACAACGCGGATCTCAGCAAAATACTTGGTAAAATGTGCTTTCACCAATTTTTTCAAATAATTATGGATGCTTGTGCCTGTCTTTTTGGAGATTTAGTTGGTGATTCTACCAGTGTACTCAACAGGTGATTGGTCAACTTCCACTGTCGACTTTGCCTTATCCGAGAGTTGTGAAAAACAAAATTTTAAAGTGTCAATAGCGTTTTAAAATCAAATTAAATCAGAACTCGAATTGCATAGCAAGGAAGCAGTGAGGGCTTAAAATTGATTTTAGGCTTCACATCAAACAGTAAATTAGTGTAATTTCTGATCAGAAAGCTCTTGTTTTTAAGTTTCTGGTAACAGTTTTGGCGAAACCGTATTTACGCAATCCAGCACAGTTTAAGAGCTTAGCTTTAGACAGTTAATTCAGTAAATTCAAAAGTTCTTAGCCCTTTTAACTATGCGATTGAATAATCTGACCGGCAGCACTCGCATGTGTGCAGGCACGCTATAGACGTGATGTGCTGGTGTTTTTTTTATTTTCTGGAAACTCATCATCTTTTTCCGGGAACTCATAACTGAAACTTTTTGGATCGTTTTTAAAAGTAGAAATAGTTAAGGCTGAAAATTAATAAATACGGACAGGTGCGCGGTGGAAGTGTATGTCACACGCGGAAAAGCAACCCTTTGTTCAACAAGCAGAAGCTATTCGTATACAGCATTTGCTCGAGAACCCACAATACAAGTATCGACCACAACGAAAAAGCAGTAATCCACGCGCCGGTAAGCTTTATTCTAAAAGAAGGCGTTCTTTCAGGAAAAAATTGTCTAGAAAACACTCAGAATTTCAATGCCCTATCTCTTGGTTTGATTTTAAGCGCGAGGACTTTCTACAGAAGCCAAAATAGTGTCTCCGAGTTTGGGTAATTTTTGAGATGAAGGAAACCGAATCACATTTTAAAAATTTCTTTGTATTTTCAGACTCAGTCTATTCCACCAATTCAAATTGCAGCAACAATGTAAGTTTTTTGTCAAATTTATTTTTCTGTGTTTTTTAAATTTTTATTATTTTTTAAAATTAAACCACTGTGTGAAACGTGAAATTCCTTTATTTTCGTTTGATTTTTTGTTTTGGAGAGAAAAATATAGGTCTTTTTGCTAAAGCATGAAATGGCTGCATTAGGCAAAAGAGCTTTGAAAATTCTTGATTCGAAATTTGCAGAATTTTGGTCAGGACGGCAAACCGCGCTCTCAGATTTCCGTGATGAATGATATATGGCGTAGCTTTGTTTACTGCTATTTACCGGAAGATGAACACCTGAAAATGGATACTGATGAACTATCCAAATACCTGTCGCCAAGCTGTTACAATTAGTATCCTCTGAGTGTGACCATACAGAAAGTCATTGGCTGTTATTTCTGGCACATATCTTAGGTTCCGCGAACGAAGCGTGTTTTAAATTTGCCTTTTTCCCTCATTTTGCAACGGCCAGATTTTCATATGGCTTATTATCTAAACTCCACATACATAGACCTGGCTTTTGCTTTTAACCCCGTAAATTTCTGCGCTGACAATTTTGCTTTTGCTAGCTGAAATTATCAAATACTTCTCCTCCTCGTCCTCTGAACCAAAAGCTTTTGCTCCCAGATATGTTATATCAACGGACGATTACTATTTCTCCTGGGAATATTTCGCATTCAAAAATGTTTATGCATTTTTATACAAGTCAAAAGCGTATTAGGATGAGATCTGAGCACATTTCGAATGCATTTGAAAGCATGTTTATCTGCTTGTTAGCGCAGACAATTTAACTTCAAAATTCTCAAACCCTATGAGGTTAAATTCTAGAAACACAGTGCCAGTTCGGCTTTAGAGTTGCCTTTCCCTGTATTTTAGCTTAAAAATTCAGTTTCATACTCAAAAAAACTCATAATTCGAAAAAATAAAACTCATAATTTTCCCGTTCAATTCATCAATAAAGCAGGCTAGTTAGCCAAAAATCAGCTTTAGAGGTTCCGTATAATTTGATCTAAGCCTGAATTCCTCACGTAAGCTTATTTTAAGATTTTAGAGCTTATTTTCAGATTATTTTGAAATTTTAGAGAACAAGCTAAAAGCACAATCTGTTGGAGTATGTTGTTCATCACATCGTTGGTTTGAATTCTGCAAACCCAGTTTTCGGAGCTCACTGCGTCTTTCACCTTGACTTTTCAACCAAATAGACTCCCTGTACCTGTCAACTATGAATTCAGAATTTGTTGACCTACAAAGACGGTGAGATTGAAAAAGCATCCTGACGAAACATTGCTACCATCTGTATGTTTTTGTGTATTCGCTCACCGAACAGAAACCTTTCGCAAAAACATCTGATCGCATCGCAGCCGTGTTGTGCATCGTTTCTCCTGCCAGAGTTATCATCACATTCGCTGACGAAACTGCCTTTTCTTGACAGTGCCGAAAATTGGTTCCAGAGCATCGTCGAAAGAATTTGTTGCTGGAGGCACTTCGATTTGCTCGGCAAAATCAAACTTCGGGTAGTTATCATAGATGTACCGGTCCACGTCAAACGTTCTTGCTGGGCAGGGGCAGTATAGCGCATCGAAACCAGCTGAACCGCGATCCCCTTGAGGACCTGGCCAGCCATCTTTACCATGGATTCCTTGAATTCCAGGTGGTCCTTGGCGCCCCGGGGGTCCTGGCTCGCCTACAGGTCCAGTCAGTCCTTTTCGGCCACGTTTACCGCGCGAGCCAGGCTCTCCAGGGATACCTTTCCGACCTGGAAGGTGGATCGTTTGAACCGAGTCTCTGCCATGACTGCCCGGAGCTCCACGGTCACCTTTCGAACCTAAAAATAGATTATGTGAAAATCATATGTATGAAACACTTGATACGGCTTTATAAAAGATGTTGCTCTATGAACTGCTGAAAAATAGAATTTTTACTCCTGCAACGTGGGCCACACAAGGATTACAGTTTTGGAGTGCTCTACACATCCAAATATTTTACAGTGAGAAAGTTCTCTTTGCCATGAGACTTCAGCCGTGTTTAAGTAATAAACAACGTTATCTTACGTGGCCTCACCGAATAAAGATAGAGATAATGATGAAATAGTAATAGCAATAACAATAAAGAATATTGTTAAAAATATTAGTAAAAATAATAATGCAACTAAAATATCAAGATATAATAATAGCAATGTAGTAATACACAGTAATAAAACGAAAAAAATGTTGTAGTAATAGTAATAACTATAATAATGACAGTAATGATATTAATAGTAATAATAATATACTTATTTACATTTATTATTAGTTTAGAATTATTGCGAAATTGCAAAAATATACGGAAAGATATGAAATTTAGGGAAAGAATTATTACAAATTAAGTTCAAGTTACTGAAATGTTTCAGTCCATTAAGTTACGTACATTCCTTTCCGGTATTACAACTCCAGTGATTTCAAAAGATAACATTTGTGGGAAAAGTATTTTACACAAGAAGCTCCTGGAATAACATGACGAAAAACCGTGTCTTACGCATCTGAAATAGAAGCACAAGAAAAGTTTGGATATTGCCTGTACCTAGAAATGAAAGCCTCATAAGCGATTTTTCCCTGAAAATTATAAACAGCTAACCTGGTTCTCCTTTTTTTCCTCTTGGCCCTCTTGGTCCTTCCGGGCCTTGTATGCCTGGCTGACCAGGCCGTCCTGGTCGTCCTTTAACACCAGCACTTCCCTGTGACCCAATCTTGCCTTTTGGTCCCTTCGGCCCTCTTTCGCACAGTTTGCATTTATAACGATACTGATAATCCTCGCCGTTTTGTCCACTGGTGCCCGGTATTCCAGGAATACCATCAATACCGTCTAGGCCTGGCTGTCCCGGTCGTCCTATTGGCCCTGGCGGACATTTTTTCGATGTTTTCCTTTTCTGTCTTTTGGAGAAATAGGACTGAGCTAAGGTGTTTTGTTCAATTTTCTTCAAGTTTTCCACAGCACTGGAAGCTAGCGTCTGAAAAATTTAGCATCAGTATCTAGCTTCACTTATTTTTCAAAAAATTGATTGGCATTTAAATTCTTTTTAAGTCATGCAGTTATATCTAAAAGTGTGCATGAAAGCGCAACATATTTTTGCTAAGTTTTGTTCAGTAAATGTTGTCCCTAAGTAAGTTTTTGTGCATACTCTTCTTTGAAACAATCCTACTGATCTTTTTGAATTTTTATTCTGTAATCCTTTTATCTATAATTTTTTTTTGACCGTTTCTGAATATAAATATTGTGATAAAGGTTTACAATGCTGCCTACAGTATAGGCAAGACTATACAAAAATATAATATAATAAAAATAATAAAATATACTTGGGCAGTATCTATAATAACTGTACTTGGGGTACGGCATGTCAGGAACTGATTTTCATGATGTCGTAAGTTTTAGAATAAAAAATTAAATTCTGATAGCTTGTAGAAGCTGTCAGAATTTAAATGAGCTGTAGAGCTTATCGGGATAATAACAAGGGTCGAAAAATTGGGATAATAACAAGAAGAATCGAAATGTGCTCTTACATTAAAGGCAGAAATATCAACAAGCGCATCCGAGTGTAGATGATAAATTATGCTAATGAGGCCGACAAACGATAAAATACTCAGAGTGATTATTATGCAGTAACCAGTTAATAAAATAATCAATAAGCGTTTCTCGCAAAACATCTCTGAAAAGTGCCAATTAGTAATTCTGCTTTTTTTATAATCTGTCAGCTTGCAGATTCTAAACTGTTTAGCTTTCAGCAAATCAGCACAACTCCGTCATCAGGTTAGTGCGCGTGTTTGTGCCGAAAATGACCCAAAACTAACACCCTGCATTACACGAATTTCAGAGATATTAGATTTTTATGGAATCTTTCAGAATTCCCGCTACAGATTTTACATTAGAAGATAGCTCAAGATTCGAAAAAGAGCCGCTTGATTCTTTGTTTCAATTGGCTTTCACTAACGACTCGACAAATTCGCCTTTGGCGACTGTAAAAAATCCGACCCATTAGTTCTGCACAAGCAGGATAAAAAAACACCGAACTTTACGTATCCAGGATAGTCCGAAGTGCAGGCTTGGAAAGTAAACAGAGAAGCCGGTCATCAGACAGCTGTGGAGTGTTTTTTTTT
>UYRT01000270.1:0-10636 GCA_900617915.1 Gongylonema pulchrum
GTGTGTGTGTGTGTGTGTGGGTGTGTGTGTGCGCGTGAGCGTGTGAGGGTAAACAGCGGTTTACGATGGCTTACAAGTGTCTATGACATATCCAGTCTGCAGTGTACTGGTCCTTCAGAATTTGCCGTCAGCTGCCTGCTCTTTGGTTATTGGTACGCGGTGTTTGCTAGTCGTATTTTGACATAAAAATTGGGGACCAAAAAGTCAGACTTTTAGACATAGAGAACTGCTTGCGGTGCAAATGTATGATTACATGGCTGTCCACAGTCAGTACCCCCAGATAAGCTTATTTTCAAATGACGTTTTCGACCTGAGGGCTGAGGCCAGGGGAATGTCGCAGCAGATTGGTGGCCCGTCACGCACGAAATAAATATTACTTCAACAATTTCACTCATTCCTTGTGATGCAGCCAGGTGAAGTGGCGTCTGCTGTTCCGGAGGCAGTGTTCGGGTATTTGGACTGGCTCCAGCTTCGATCAAGTATGCCACAATCTCCGGACTGTTCTTTTGTACGGCCAAATGCAGAGGCGTCTCAAGCGCTCGATTCGGCATATCGAAGGCGCGTCGTGTGTATGCATCGTCAGCTTTTAGCATCTGCTCAACAAGTGCATAGATTTTTGCAAGATCCATATGTAGTATGACGATGTGCAGTAAGCTATCGCCATCCGGATCCTGGTAGCACAGAGCGCCTCTCAGCTCCTGTAATGATGCTTCTGCTTTTTCTCTCACTTCTTGCAAAGCTAGGATTTCTCAAAAAATTTGCAAGTTTTGGCATGGAAAATTCGAAAAAATGTACTTCGGTATAACCTTGCAGTGAAATTTTGCAACGTGCAGATGTGCATCCTGATGGCTGTCTCTTTGCTCGCAAGAGCCGTTCTACTGGGGCACTAGAGTTACTAAAATGATTCTTCCTTAACACACTCTCTCTTCCCCTCTCACTCATCACATTGGGAGAAATCACAAGCTGCAGAGGCTCTTCAACAACACATGTCTCAGATGTTTTCGATTTTAGAAAACGGAAGAAATGGGATGAATGCAAACCTGGATGCATTTACATGTCCACACCCATGCTTCACTCATTTCCCTGTCGCCAATGATAGACCGCAAGCGATTCCTGGCATAACGTGGTCCTGCGCGCCTCCCTTGAACAATCGACAGTAACCCAGGATCCGCAGCATTTATGGACGGACAAATACTTTCAATAGTGCTTTCTTCAAAAATCGCAGGAATCTGAGTAGCTGCCCGTGGTAAAACCGGGGAAAACTGTGGTGCACTTTTTGCCGAAAGCGGTGAAACACACTCGTCTTCAACAAGAATTCGATATAACGGACTATCGAAATTTGTTTGATTGTTAGTATCACTGCTGCTACTATGCCGGGATCGTGTTTTCGCGTCATTTCCCGGTAACGGGACTGTACTCGTATACTGTCGGGAATATTCCAAGATGAAGTCAGAAAGATCCTCCGGAAGCTGGGCATCGTCTAAAACATCTCTTGGGGACGCACTGCTTTTTTCTGCATTTGGGGAGATCTGGTGTGGGCTGGAGGAACCATAGCCTAAATCAGATTGCACGGTGTCTGGTGTCGAACTGCTCGACTTAGTGTTCACAAAATCGAGAGGGGTTTCCACCCCTGGAAAATAATTTGCATTTTCAAAATTGCACTGCTGCTGATAATACGTTCGCTCGTGACTTCCCACAATACTACTCGATACCGGTGCTGTGACTGAACAGCCGCTTCTAGTCGGATAGGGAGCATGCGCAGTGAAGCTGCTGCGCGCATTACGGACAGGACCACGAGGTAGTAGCACTACAGACTTCTCATCTTCTAAATTCTTTATCCCTTCTTTTGCGTCCCGGTCACCCTTTCTGGAGCAATCCGGACTACTGGCGGTCGACGCCTCTTCCAATGATGCACTGCTGCTGTCTGCATCCTTCCTTTCTTGCTTCTTCTTCCCCTCCTGAAAACAAAATTTCATCTCACACACAAAAGAAAAAAGCTCAAAACCTCGATGCAACTTTTAAAAAATAGAATTGATATGAACAGTACTAGTTTAGATTTGAATGCAAAGTTCCAGAAGCGCGGATTCTACAGCGGAAAACAATTCTGCGCACAACTATGTGTCACGCATTCCCAGTAGGGGTCTGGGTAGGCTCAATCACTGCGCATCACAACGGTCGCTTTAAAAAAAAATTCTTTTAAAAAAAAGTTGACTCGACTGCACCGACATTCGGGATGCAAAGGCCACGGGAAGGAGGCGCTGGAGGAGGCGGTGGGAGGGTGGGTGAGGGCGAGGGACGGAGCTTTATGCCGAGGTCCAAACGGAGGCAAGGAGGTGGGGCGGCCGCCGACTGGAAGGGAGCTGGAATCTTGGCTGGAGGCAGGAACTGGAAGCGGGGGCGGGGCTTACGGAAGGATGATCCTATGAGTTTTTTATGCTCAGCATGAAACTTAGTGTTGAGGTAAGTCAGCACTCTTGAACACGACACCTAGAATCGTATCTCGACAAAAACCTCTCCTCAACAGCAAGTTCCACGCTGAGCATAAAAAATCCATGAAGGCACTTCCTTCCCCACAAGCCCCGTCCCTGTCCCCAATTTATACCTCCAACTAAGGTTTTTTTCAGCCAATAACTCCACCCCTTCCCCACGCGCTACGATCCCCAGACTTAAACCGCCACCCCGAACCTTTGCTCTTCCCTCCCCTCTCCTGTCCCCACCTCCCCATCACCACCGCCTTTCGATCCGGCAAGCCGAATTTTAATAATTGCCAGAAATAACGGCTTGTTGAAACAATGTGGAGAGAGAGAACGTAACGGCTATTCGGTCAAATTTCCAGCTCGCTTGTTCTTTCTGAGCCTAGAAATGCAGCAAAGAGAATCGGAGACAATTTGCAGTGACAAATCAAAGTATGCTCGGTGGAAGGCACATCTGAATTTCTTTAGCAACAGACAACTACTGGAAAAATTGTTTTTCTAAAAAAAGATGCGCACATTTCTTCTGTAAGGAGATGGTACAGGCAGCCCGCTACAACCTCCATATCGGGAGAATGAGAAAAACACTAACTCTGGATCAATCGCCCTCCTCTCCTTCTCAGTTCTGGGCTAGTAAACTAACACAAGCGGTTAAGAAACAACTGCTTCTTTGGAATTCTCAAACCAACTCCTCGACGAAGTTTAGCGTCTGTGCAGCAGTTCAGGTATCTCAAATTCTGGTCATGAATCACTTTGGAAATGAAACTGAGAAACGCTGTGCATGTGATTTCCGGAGCAATGAGCTCGCTTACCTCATACTTCTTGAAAGCATCGCTGTTTCTCAAGTCGCCGAACAGTATGCCACTATCGCGGCTGCTTTTGAATGCAGTGCTCGTTCTGCATGCTAGCGTGCTGGAGCGTAGCCTCTGCAAAGCGACGAAATCCGAAGGAGAAATCTTTTCAGTGCCGGAGCGGCCCGTGCCGCTGGCGCAAGCATTCGTTTCTTCCGCACCATCACTGCTCCGTCGCTGATCAGCAACAGAAAGCGAAGCAAACTTGCGGACCAGCTGACTGGAAAGACCACCTTGCAGAGGTATTGGCTTCAGCTTCTCCGGCGCTTTCTCAGCAGCAGCAGCAGCTGTACGCTTGTCTGCGGGCATTTTTGGCCTCGACAACCTTGGCCTTGGATAAGACTGCCGTGGCCGCAAGCTATCTAAAACATGAACGCAATGAGCAGTGCAGAGAAGAGCTCGTAACCATAAAAGACGGAGAGGCAGCGGCCAAGAGCGCCACTTCTCACTCGCGGACTTAGCCTTGGCGTGGTTACGCCGGGAAGGGGACACAGTCTCACGAGTTTAGGTGTGACCGGTCGGTTGATCGCAGGAGAGGTGAGGACGAAATGCTCGAAGAAAAAAGCGATGGGAGAGAAGGGACGGAGGAGTTGGCTTCCGAGAGCACTACCGGGCGCTCAGGATATTGAAGAAACAACAAGTCCCAGCCTACGAACCTGTTTGCATAATTTACATACAGAGACGTAGTCCAGGCATCAGACAGGTGCCCACACGACCATTTGTGAAAGCAGTCACGCCTTACAACAAACTCCTAATGAAACAGTCAGGCTGCGGCTGGAGCAAGCCCGTTTCAGGAACGTGCCATCTGTTCAAGTTCATAAAGAACCAAAGAACGGAAGAAGCGTTCTGGATAGCGACATAGCTGCAGGGAAGAACGCTGGTTGCCAGCATCTCCGGCTCTTCTAGCACCAGTCGTGTTCCTCTGTGCGTCGCTGTCTGCGCCTCTGGTGTTTTCAGAGCATGTGGCGTTTGCACTTTTAGCAGCTTTCAAAAACAGTATTAAAAATCAATGAGCAATGGAAGGGCTGGATGCGAGGCGAAGGTGTCCAGCATTGGAGCTTGCTCGGATTCAGCTACGCCTCGGCCACACACTCCCCGTTCTCTGGGAAGTAATAACTCGCTAGCAAGGTTAGTCTTGTCTAGCTGAAGATAGTGAAAAAACGGGGGTAAAAAAGGGAGGGTGAGCATTCGCCTATCACAGTTTTGGTGTTATGTACATAGCTGCATGGAATGGACGGGAATGAGGACATACTGAGCTGCCGGATAATTGTCATGATAACCACCGTCCTAGCAGGCTGCTTCAAATCGGCTTTCAGACGGGTACAGAGCTTCAGTAAATTCTGTATCCTTTGAATTCATAGTATCTCCAGCAATTCAAAACAAAAGATTTATCTGGTGAAACAGGCAGCTACGTGCAGCAAGGACTATTGCGCGAATGCTTTTTCAACAAAAGTTATGCAAGTACACGACAAATAAAGGTGCTAGCCTTTCCAGAAAGCGACTGCTTTTCGTTACGATGGTCTTCTAACCCATCAAGCCATGAGATGCGTCTAAATTCAAGTTCGTAATGTTCACAAAACGATTAGCGATAGTTTCTGCATGAAGATGAGGTGGTAGGTTAAGACACAGCCAAAGTTGTGAGCGGATTTCAGGTCAGACATTTTGCAGCAATCGAAATCAAGACCCCGAGGTTTCACGCTTGCAGCTCGACTCATTATACGCTTTTGCATCCTTTGTACATGCCAAACTGCACATTCGAGAGATTGAGAGTGTATATGTGAGTGTGTTTGGATTTTTCTTTGCCAACGTTTAAGACAGCAACCGTAGAAGCTAAAAAGCTGGCATTTCACAGGGTTATTCCTAGCCTCGTGCCAACCAAACAGCCTAAAATCAACTTTCACGCACGCCTGAATCACACATGTGGAAGCCAAAAAAAATCTGTGCAATTTTTTGGCAGAAAAACGACTTCGGGAACTAGGCTGAACAAAATGCTCTCATTGAAGCAATACAGCTATCTTCTGAAGTTTGAGGTAGTGAATTTTCCGTCAAAACTCTGAACTTACAGTAGGATCGAAGGTGAAGGTCAAAAAATCCAGTGATAACGTGATTGTTCTGGTCTAGTGAGACCTCATTTCCAAATGACTGTGTTTGTATAAAGCTGTATACAAACAGAAGGAAACCAGGAAAGATAAAGTGTGGATAATGAGAAAGAGAACAAAGGTAGAAAGGAGATTAGCAAAGCCATTGCCAGTTATATCCATTTTCCTCGGTATAGCCTGCCTTGATAATAATTTGGATACGAAAGAGTGATGAGAAAATATTAAAAAAGTGCGTCCTCGCATACATACACAAATCGATGCTGAAGACAGTTCATAGAAAAAGCTTTCAAAAACCGCAAGTCGCCTCCTAAAGCAACGATTACAGGAAGTCGCATGAACTGGTTAGATATGAAGTTACCAGCTGAAGAAAATTAATACTGGACAATAAGCTGGAAGCAAACGGGGTGGGTAGGTCAGAACGTAGTAACGACCATGCAGCAGTGTCTATTTCTACAGGGCATTGAAATGTAAACACTGAAATTGACCGGTGCATTTTTTGAAGAACTATCATCGGGCAGGCAGAGAGGTAAACTTTGAAGAAGCACAGACATACCGCACCAGGCACCGAGCAAATATAAGCCCGCAGCACACCAAACCAAACCATCCTGGCTTTCACAAAATGCTCCACCAGCAATTTGTTTTCTGGATCGCTTATTCTTCGAATGCTTTCTACCTAAAAAAAAAACCTCTACCACTTTTCAAATTATTACTGCAGTCTAATGGTGTATTACTACCCTTCTTTATAAGTGTTACTACTGAGAGTTACCCTTAATCCTCTGGAATTATCATGAGGCGACTGTGCAAATGCCTGCAGAGGGGTGCTGTGGTTTTCTCTGAAGAGTGCTCAAAGTCAAGAAACCAGATGTTTTTGTCGGTACTTCTCTCCCTTTTCTAGTTGTTATTTATTTCCTTTGTTTGTTCCATTTAAGTACATTTGTCTACAAGCTCATTAGATTAATTCACGAACTTTGCATGAAAGGCAAAACGCGTTTTTCATCCATTTGGTATTTCGGGGATTTCGAGGTCGGTCTTCAGCGCATTAATCACGAGCTAATTTGATTTTGGCAGTGATCTGTAGATTCTTGCAAAAAACACAGATGCATTATGTTTAATTACCAAATCACTGCTGGTAAAAAACCCTTCTAATGTTTCAGTTTTCCGCAAGATATTTTCCAAGAGGAAATAGAAGCTTCCGAAAAACAAGTGTTGCTACACCCTTTTTTCAGTCAAGCATTATTCATGATTTGTCCAAAAGCGTGACTTTCATGTCTGAGCTGGTGAAAAAATCCTTGACAGACTAAGTATATCTATCCTTTGGCCTCTAAGAGCCTGCAGTACAGCGTTGTGTTCCACAAAACCAAATGCTTTCTGGAAGCTGGCGAATTACAAACATAAAGAGACACTGAATGTTCTGCACCTTTCAACCATTTGTGTTGTTGTGAAGTCAATTTTTCAAACATTTATATTGTTGTTCATACTGGACCGATCACTAACGCTGTCCAGACGGAGCCTAAAATCGATTCAATTATTGGTCGGTTCAGCACAAGCTTAAATGATTTATGCGGACACTTGCCTCACCGACGCTTTTTACCTACTTTTAAATAAGCCTCAAATCTGACATTTTAAGGTTATTTGTTTGCAATGCACTAATGAGATGAGCTTTGGGTACATCTGTGGACAACTTTGGAATTTAGATTAGTATGCAAAAAAGTATGTATTTCAGGCTTCTGACAAAATGGACAGTGTTGATTGAAATTCCAGAATTTTGGCCTCTCAGCTTTCTTATTTCTGCAGCTAAATTATTCAAATAGACAGACAGATAGGCGGAGGCAAAAAAAAAACGCTCACAAATATTGTCTGGTTCTTTGCAGGAGCCATGCGAAAGAGCTGGCAAATGCGACTTGAGAGAGCAAAATATACCTGGAAAGACAAAGGCAAACAGTTGGAGGATGAACAATTCAAATTCTCCAAATTCATTTGTAAATTCTTCTGCTGGATTTGCCGCAGCTGATTTGCGGAAGCTGAAGCACAATTTGCTTCAGGTGCAAAGGAGAAACTACAGTGGAGATTGTGAAATATTGTTACATCTTAAAAACGGGGGCTGCTATTGCTATGGGTAGATGACATAAGCTTCTCCGCTTCTTTTGGAATTTGCTTTTCCGCACTAATAAACAAAGCGACAAATTTATAGCGCGCTTGGCAAAGTGACTTGTACAGGAGCAAGGATTTAATCCACTGTGGTGAGTAAACATTAATTCGATCGTTCTAAACGAGTACATAGTTTTCTCGCCCACTTATCAGCGATTACCTCGTGAGAACTATTTTTCTGCATTTTTCAGAAGATGTTCGGTTTTGAATTTCTGTTGAGATGAACTGTTTCTGGAGCGTCTGCTGTTGTGCAGCATTTCCCAGTAATTCTATTCAGTGTCTTTCAAACTTACACGAAAATTTCATTAAAAATTTGCCAAAGTGTATCGATTCTGCTGAATGGCTGATTAATACTACGTAGCAATTTCGCGAAAGTCGTGGAACAAGTTTTTTTGTTTTCATGGCGATGAAAAAGGGAAAGCGGTCATCCGGGGCAATAGCAGTGCTGGAATGCAGGTATTTAGGAAAGTTGCTGATATAGATTTCTGGATGCAGCAACGGCACTGAATCTATGGGCTGTGTGTATGGATAGGCGCAGGGATAAGAACAGTGAAAGTGGGATAAAAATGGAAAGTTACGAGGAACAAAGAGCGCTGAAGAGCGTATCAGTGAGCGGCAGCAGTAAAGACACGTCCATGTGCGCTCGATGAACCAGTACTTGAAATACCAATAATGTATTTCTTCTTGCCATTACTACTGTTTTTCCAGTCTACAGGTATTTTTACATTTGCACATTAATTCCCAATTTTTTAATTTCGTAGTTCATTCTGTTTTAGGTCCTTTTTTTTCTTCATCGCATTTTTGTGCTTTTTTTATTTTTAAATGAAAAATGGTAATTTCAACCAGATGGCTAGCCTCAACTATTTTAATTCTGATATTATGACATTTTTTCGTAGAAGCAGAATAAAAATCATTGGCGACGCGCACTGGGCGGGCCCGTACGATTATACGTTTTTGCAGTGTTTCGTGCTGAAGTAAGATCACTCGAAATTCCGCTAGCTAGAAACTTCTGACATACTGGTCCTCGAATTCTGAGAAGTTAATTGTCCACGCTATACTTGGATAGGAAATATTCCCTTGAAATCCCAGGTTCCCAGCTTTCTCAGTTCCCGAGTTACCCAAATTCCACCCAGAAAATTTCACGGGGCCGTACGTGGCAACCACGCATGACTGGGGGTTGGTTTTGATAAATTTAAGTAGTAGATGAGCTAGGAACGTTTCCTGAAAGTTTCAGCCTCCCAGCTTCCCTGGTTCCAGACTTACTCATTTTCCCACCAAAAACTTTCACGGGGCCATACATGATAACCACGCATAACGGAAGGCTGAATTTGATAAATTTAAGTTGTAGATGAACTGGGAACATTTGCTGAAAATTTCAGCCCCCTAGCTTTCTTGGTTCCTGAGCTAGCGATTTTCGCGCCAGGGACTCTCACAGAGCCGTACGCGGGAAACGCGCACACCTGGGGGCTGAATTTAAAATCTTTCAAGTTCTATATGAACGGGGAACATAATCCCAAAATTTCAGCTTTCTAGTTTTTCTGGTTCTCAAGTTAGCGATTTTCCCGCCAAAACTTTGAGGCGCTCGTGCGTGGAGTCTAGACGTGCATGGGGATTGGTACCGCAGTCCTGGAGTGGTACTTGGCCGGGGAACCCCCTCGCAAAATTTTGGCGCCGGAACTTGCTTGGGTGCCGAGTTGAAATACCCGGACAGAAGCACACACGCACACACACACCCACACATACACACACACACACACACCAGGGTCGTCGCAATATGCGTTTTCGCATTTGCATATATCCAAAAACGCATAATGAAGTTGCTGACCTCACTGAATTAACAGGCTGGCACTAGCTGAAGTCACTGCTAATTGCATGAATTGCTTGGAACAATGTTGCCGCTCTTGATTTTATTTATTAATCAAGTCTCCGTTAACTTGGAATTAAAAATCTTTATAAGGGACACCTTTTTTGCAAATTAATCAGAGAAGGGTGTCAAGCAAAAGTCAACGCCAATCTTCGGCGTGCAACAAACGATTGTAATAAAAGAAACTTTAATTGCGCTCTCAAATACTAAACACAGTTTAGTTGTTTAAGCCTTATCAGCACATGTTTTTGGATTGTTATTAGAAAGAAGTGCTTGCTCAACATCCAAGCGAACCTTTTACACAGTCCAGGAATTACATCAACAACACGTTACAAACCACCAGTTGCAGCCTAACTGGGCAAAAAATTTGTTGCTATCGCAGGAGCAATACGTTGGCAGCGGCTAGTACTTGGGTCATAGGAATTTTGTAGTCATCTGTGCAACTTTTCCAAATTTATACGTGCAAATACAACTTCACATATAAATTTTGTTATCAAATAATTTCTTCCTATCCCTTATTATGCATTTTTGCATCTTTAGGCAAATGCAATCATCTACGACACGCACTAAGTACGAAAATGCGTTTTTGCAGTATCTTGTGCTGTAATAAAATCGCTTGGAATCCAGTAGCTAGAGTTTATGGTATATTGATCCTCGAAATTTAAGAAGTTAATTGTAAAACTACGTAATACATGAACAGGGAACATTCCGTTAAAATTTCAGCCTTCTGGCTTTTCTAGTTACCGAATTGGTAATTTTTTCGCAAAATCTTTTGCATGCTCGTACATGAGAACCATGCATCTTTGGAGGCTGAATTTAAAATCTTTACCTCAAACATGCACACGGAATATCCCTGTAGAGCTTCAGTCCCTTACTTCGTCTGGTTCCCGAGGTCGCTTTCTCGCCAAAAGATTTGCATATTTTTTAAACGTTCGTACGCGGCACTCAGATGTAGGCTGACGATGATATTGAAAACGAAGGGTCGCGCTTGGTGTGGGCACATACTGTCAAAGTTTCAGCCTTCTAGCTTTTCTGGTTCTCGAGTTAGCAGTTTTCTCGCCACAACTTCCACGGGACCGCACGTGACCTGGGAGCATACCTGGGGCTGGGTTTGAATTTCTGAGTTGTATGTAGGCAGGGAACATCCCTTTAAAATTTCAGCCTCTCAGCTTTTCTGGTTCCCGAGTTAGTCATTTACACGCC
>UYRT01000271.1:0-10630 GCA_900617915.1 Gongylonema pulchrum
CCCGTTCCAAACGCGTGAATTCCGGCTCGGCGACTTTGACATCGGTCGACCACTCGGAAAAGGCAAACTTGGCAGTGTTTATTTGGCTCGCGTTAAGACAGTGAACTTTATTGTGGCGCTAAAAGTTCTCTTCAAGTCGCAACTCGTCCGAATTCACATGGAGCAGCAGCTACGCCGGGAAATCGAAAACCATGCGTACCTGAGACATCCGAACATCCTCCGAATGTATAATTATTTCTACGACGAGAAGTGCGTCTACCTAATTTTGGAATACGCAGCCGGTGGTGAGCTCTACAAGAAACTGCAGGAACGGGGCCATTTCGATGATGAACAAACCGCCAAGCTCATTTACCAAATGGCCGATGCGCTAAAGTACTGTCACAAGAAGGTTATTCACCGCGATCTGAAACCCGAAAATTTGCTGCTGGGCTACTGGGGAGAGCTGAAAATAGCCGACTTCGGATGGAGCGTCCACGAACCGACCTCCAAGCGATCGACGCTGTGTGGCACATTGGACTATCTACCGCCCGAGATGGTGCAAGGCTGGCTTCACGATGAGAACGTGGATCTGTGGTCGCTGGGAGTGCTCTGCTACGAGCTACTGGTGGGAAAGCTGCCGTTCGAACGCAAAGAAATCAGGGATACTTACGCTCTTATCAAGGAGGTCAATTATAAATTCCCGGAGAGCATCAGCGAAGGTGCCAGAGATCTGATCAGTAAACTGCTCGTCAAAGAACCCGCCAATCGTCTTTCGCTGCAGAATGTCATGGAACATCCCTGGATTTGTCAGCATGTCGATACAACTAGCAATCAAACATCATCGTCTGTTGCTTGAGTGAAAATCTATCACAAAATGAAATTCACCACTGTCTGGTGACATTCTCCTCAAACTTTTGAATTGTACAAAGAATTGCATATGATCTTACCGACTTACTGATCTGATCTTACTTATCGACGAATATATATTGTGCATGGAAGAATGAATTTTTGACTGCAAAATCTGCGCGCACACACACACGCACACACACACACACACACACACCCACACATGCACACACGCACACACGCACACACACAACACACGTACAAACACAAAAAAGCCTCCGGCGTATTTCAGTACCTATTTACCATCGAAGCGAATGAACGAATCGTACGGGGATCCATTCATTTCAGTACTCAGTTAAACAAAAGTATAATTTCTGTTTGGAGGCTAGTAAAAGAACGAAGCAGGAGATCGAGTTCTATGCGAAACAAGGTATATCTATCCATCTAACAACGTGGATTACCAACCCATCCCTAATGTTTCTCTCAATTCCTACTTATTTCTATGAAAATGATTAAACGAAGCGGAAAAATTTTGTGTGCATCAACTTTCTGGCTATTCTCTTCCTCCTCCCCTCCACCCCATTTCCCAGTTTGTATTGAAAAGCTTATTCATTCTCAGATGGGTTCTCAGTGCTGCTTCACACATAAAATGAAAATGCAGCGAACAGGTATTTCGCTGTGCCGAGCAATTATGAAATTTCTATAAATGCTAAATTGTGAGGCTACACAGGAACGAGCAATCCTTAAAGCCAGCGTAAATGCAAAGAAGACATTTCCATTTCCATTGTGCTACCTGTTCCTATTCAGTAGAAGTGAAACACGGAATACCATGCTTACTAATGAGAAAAAGTTAGCAGTGAACCATCCCTTGTGAAAAGCGAAACAAGGTAAGTGTCAGAAAATGCAATTCCTAATCTCGTACGGGCAATAGCATTCATGACAATGTACGCCAGGAAGAAGAGCTAGGCTGGTCATGTGGCAAAGGATGAGGTACAACTGATGGACTAAGCGCATTACTGAATAATGGTACTCAGGCACTGTTAAAAAGACACAACTCAGTCTGTGCTGATTTCATAGAAAACCTACCAAATCGTTTGCACAAGTTGTGAATTGTAGAGGCTCAAATCCAGCAGAACGGAAGGATGTGATGAATTCTGATATAAAAAGATTTAGAAAGGATGTAGAAAAATCCACCAAGACCGAAGGATTTGGATAAATAAAGGCTCAAAAAACAAATGAAAATATCAGCTGCAGCAGTGATGAAAGGAAAAAGTGTGATTATGATACAATAGATGAACGATGAGATCAAAATAATCTAACAAGACAAAAAGGTGCTATACCAAAATCGCCTCAGTAATTAACTATTTCATTATACTGGTGATCAAAAGAGCCATTTATATTAGCAATAGCCAAGGATTACTACAAATACACCAAATGACCAAGCCCAGCCCAGTTGTTCGAGTGGGAAAAGTAAAATATTATTTTATTATTTAATAAAAAAAAAATCATTTACAAAAAAGGTTCAGCCTATGCCACCACATTTAGCCTGGTTCTCCAAGTTAAATATTCATCGCTTACCTACTACATTTTTCATATTTTTCTTCTAAAAAGGACAAATTCTTTGTCACTCTATACCACATTTTATTCAGGACAAAACTACAAATGCCATTTTATGTCTATGAATTCCGGAGCAAATCATTCTGCGTATTTTTACAACGAATAGGCGGTGAGTAGTAACTGAAGGTATGCAGCTTAGGATTGAATTGCCTGGCATTGCTGAGCCTAGCTTACGCAAGCATTCCAGTAACATCACTAACATAGGATATCCGTCTTAATAAACAAATCGGTCTTGGCAGCCTTGATATATTATTCTACCTACTCCAGTTTATTTCAAACAACTAAAAAGACTGAAAGCAAAGGAGGAATTTTAGCTTTTAAAAAAAAGATATTTGCTTTTCAGTCAACGTTTTCCCGTTGTTTCTTCTCTCTTTCTCTCTCTCCTTCAACGACAAGTGTGTCCATCAAATTCTGTTAGCTGTGTAATTTAAAACCTGAACGAAAATAAAGAACCCCAAAAAAAGAGGAGAAACACTGCAAAACTCACTTCATCGTACATGAACTGTAGGGTTAGTGCTGATTTGCCAACGCCACCTGTGCCAACCATTATTACCTGAAATACGTCACGATGCAGAATCAGAAATAACACATAATACTACAAATGAATGTACAGATGAAAACTGTGGTAATTATGATTTTACATCAAAAACACAAGTACAACACCAATCTCCTCTTCCTTCTACTTTTATTATCATTATTATTATCATTACTATTACTGTTACTATCATCGTTATTTATCATTATTATTATAGCTACCGCTATTACTGTTACCATTATTATTGTTGTTGTTATTACTAATATTACTGTTGTTATTATTATCGATGTTATTTTTATTATTATTTCACTATCATTATTATTAATGCTACTTCGCCCAAAGTATCATTTTTAGTGATAACAGACTAAAACCGCGATAATTACTACTTAACAAAAAATTTTAGGAATGTGTCAATGAAACAGCACCCCTTTGCCGGTAGTAGATCCAGTGCCCTGTGTAACCTGCTATCATTCTCCTGTTAAACAGTCGTAAACAGTAAATTGTTTACTTAATCTACGCACTCCCCGATTCCTCCATTTCTCCTGTTCAACAGTACCAAAAGATCAAAGCTCAGTTTTTTTTTGGTGAAACAGTAAAATTTCTTCATTGAAAAATCCGAAAGTAGTTTTAGATTGGGAAATTTGATTAAAATTTGATTTGAAATTAGAAAATTTAATTTCCTCTAAATTAATGGGAATGAATTCCTTTCGAGGACTGTAATTTGTGGTGAGAAGGAGCGAAAATAAGACTTCGGCGAGGCTATCAAATAGGATAGAAGGTACAAGAAGTCCGTGCTGCTTCAACTGCCACTGACTGTGCCTTCTTTTGCAAATGGATATGAATTCGACTAAAATCGAACCACTTGTCTCTACATTCGCACTAACTGCTGCACCACGATTTGCCCTAGGAAGAGCAGCCTGGAAGGCAGCATGTACCTTTCTTTTTTATCCATCTTCGCATAGGCAGTATTAACATTTTTGCCGACTTTTCACTGTTTTTCCAAGACATCGTGCTTGCCTTTCCTACCCTGTAGGGTACAGCGGTGAGAAGGTCACGCATATTTTCCTTCGAGTTCCCAAAAGAGCAAAAGCAACGAAGGAAAAGAAGGTAGTTTTGGGGCAAAAATAACAGAATACAAGAAAATAACAAGAAGAAATTTAATGTTTGCCGTGTCTAACAAAATGTTTTACATTGTTTCAACTGCTAGTGCCACCGCCGTCCTATGGTTTAGCATACCGAACGGAGAGAACTACCCTTTTGCTAAAATAAGCAGGCAACCTTATTTAACAAAAAAAAGAAACCGATACCCCATCAAAGAGAACTTTAAATCAGAATTATATCTTTAAAAGTACGAGTTGATTTTAACGAATTCCCATAATCCATTCATATATTGCCCATAACACGTGTATTTTACATGTATTTTCAGCAAGCTGCTCACTGTTTATTACGAGCTGCTCGGATTAAATATGGATTGTAATACGCATGTGGTCCAGAAACTTCTACTGTAGTTGCCTGTCGCGGTGTAGAACTTTGTAACTGATCACTTATTCGTTCGCTATGTCATCCCCTTACTGGTGAATCAGTGTATTAATCCCAGAAAATTTTGCCTTTTCAATTGGGTATTAACTTTTTTGAGGTGCCTGCCCTGTTTGATGAATAAAGGTGTCTCGTGTCGCAAACGGGAGGACAACAATTGATGCTTTTAGCTATTTGAGGTGATGGTACAGGATTAAGAACATGGAAAACAAAACTGGGCAGATGCAGTCAATCGAGGAAAAAATGTCCAAAAAATTAATATATTGTCCAGGGAGGAAGAGATAACTAAAAGAAAGGTGTATGCTGTCTTAAAAGAAGAAACAAGAGAAATGCTCAAAAGTTGGTGGTGTAGTGGTGTGCACGGAGAAGTTCGAGCGTGAAGAGTGTTTCGATCCCCTCTAGATGAACACCTCTTTTGCAAACATAGCTTCGTTTACGATACGTCCAAAAGTGCTACAAAACCCCTTCTGGGAAAGTGCTCCATTATGACTAAACAAAACCTTCGGGGCCGCTTATTTACAGTTAACTTCACCAAAAATGCATCATAATAATCCGAAATCGCTAAATGTTAAAAAAAAAAAACTCGTTAATTGAGAAACCAACCTTGTGAACTTGTGTTCCGGCACCTCCAGCACCGGCGCCACCGCCGATGCCGCTTATTTTCTTGCCGCTGTCGCTCATTCGTGCCAAATCGCCAGGTCCTAACTCCGTAGCTACTTTTCCAGTAGCTCCACCAACGCCGCCACGCTCGATGTCACGATTTTTGCCAGCAGCTGCTCGTCGAGCACTGGGTGCCAAACCACACAGATCTAGCAAACTCATCGTGAACCAGGTTAACCAGGACCAAATATCCGCGCAACACTCTTTTGTTCGACGCCAGCAAAATTGCGCATTACTTCGCACATTGTCCATTCTTACCGTGAACGGGAAGAAGAGGAAGAGGAAAAGATTCGCAAGGAAAAATACAGCAAAATTTGACGAATAAAAGTACAAAACTGAAGTTCTGCCACTTCAGAAACGCTGTTGGTCAGCCAATTTTTCAGGCTTAAAATCGATCAGGAATATTCGAAAAAAAACCTCTTTTCTGAAGCTGGAAAGAGAGGGAGAGAAAGAGGAGCAGAAGCAAAACAGTTGCAGCAGATATTGCGAAGGCTGAACGAATTGAAATGTCAACAACGAATCAAGGACAAACGTAACACATTTCTCGAAAACCGCGATTAACAACCGATAGACCTGTAGTAATCGCGAAGGATTTCCAGTTTAAATACTCCTTCCTGGATATAATCAGTTCCGGTTTACACGTCTTCCTGGCGGCAAATCCGATCCCAAATCCCAGAAAATAACGCCGGAGTCTGGAGAATAAAGGAGTAATAGACAGTTAGTAGAGAAACCAAAGTTTCCTGATGCACACACTTTCCGGATCAAATGCCAGAAATGGGACCAATCTCGAATTCCAACGAAATATTTCCAGATCGCAAGCAGTAGCACAGTCCGTAATTTTGTTGACAAAAAATCTTGAAACTTTTTTTACCGGATGAGGCGGTAAAAAGATGCGCTTGATTTCCTGGACTCTTTTTGGATCAGATATTAGCAGTGCGGCAAATTTTGGAGTCCGAAGAAACAATATCAAACCAAATCACAGGCACTAGAAGCGAGCAGTACAGTCAGCGACAAATACAGCACAAATTTCTTGCAGGTGGTACCAGGTAGGTGGAGGAGGAGGAGGAGGAGGAGGATCACACAGCGAACCGCAAGGCTATCGCACCGAATTGCTCAGCATCCATGCAACAACACAGAGAAGCAACACTACTAAAACTCCACCCAACCAGTAGCACATCCTGACAAACACACACCCACAGACACACACACACACACACATACACACACACGGACAAACATTCACAGACATACACATACACACACACACACACGCACAGAGATGACTGGCCTGATCAGATTAAAATTGCCCATAGAGGGGGGAAGAGAAAATCAGAAACAAGATAGACCACTCCGTGTTTCCAGACGAACAGGCACAGGAATACAGACACACGCACATACTGGGAAGCACGGAATTAACGACAAGCATTTTAGCAGTACCTAGATTCTGGATGGAACTAGGAATATGCCGAGGTGCACAAGAGAGCAGGGCTGTGGGGAAAGGGACGCGGGAGAAGGACGGGGGAGGGGGAGCGAGGAGGACAGGAACTGGAGATACATCCCATCCTGGAAAAGGAACAACGACAAATTACGGTTAATTACATAAAACGAAGAATAATTAGCGGAGTTCCGATGATGAGGAAAAACTATGCGGGAACCACGTTTTTAACAAACTGGGAACATATTATTATCGTTATCATTATTATTATTATTATTGTTGTTGTTGTTGTTGTTGTTGTTGTAAATGTTAATACCAATGTCACTACTCTTATTATTATTACCATTATTCTCATCATTGTCACTATTATTATCATTATCCTTATTACTATCATTATCATCGTTATTATCATTATCATTGCTGTTTTCATTATCATTGTTGTTGTCATTATCATTGGTATTGTTGTCATTATCATTTTATTATCATTATTATTGTCATTATCATTATTATTATTATCATTATTATTATTATCCCTGGTTTTTTCCCAAGACACATTTGAAATTAAAGTATCCAAGAAAGACTGAATTTTTACACCCAAGCAAGCAAACAGTGTTTTGAAACCCCAGAAAAAATTCTAAAAAGAATAAAAGTTTCAGATGCTTCAAAATTTGTAAAAAAACTCCAGAATTTGCAGGGAATTTCGCAGAGTCTTCGTAAACGATGGCAAAAACCATGTAAAATGCTTGTACAGCATTCAATCACTGCTGGCTTAAGCAATAAAGGCGACAAAGTTTGCACAACATCAGGCAGCACGACTCGGCACCAGATACTGTGAAAAATTCCTTGTCTCCCACTGTACTTGAAAAACATTCGGTAAAAAAATTTGTCAGATATTAGGCTTATCATTTTCAGGGGCATTTTACTTTGAAAATCGCAACACAAGGGCAAAACTTCACTTAGAATTTTCGCTGACTAAGCATCAAGGTTCGCAATGCTGCCCCATTGGATGCATTATTGGAGATTACATGAAGAAGAGTGGTTTCGATTCCCTTCCGTAGTTCAGAACAATTTTCGAGAAAGAGTTCCGTTCGCGTGTGCGTGCATTTCTGTGCATAAACAGTGAGAAGCAACACTACGATCGAGCAGAAAGTCGAGGCTTTGTTAGTGGACAGTCGATCCCTTTACGAATCGTTCATTCCTTTCAATAATAAACTGTTGCTGGCACAAAACTTACCATCAGCTTTGCTTATGTGCAACTCTTAAAAGAAAAAGCCGCTGGGCTTATAGAAAGGATTGTTGCTACTAGCATTTGCTACCACTCGGACTGCTTCGCAAGTGCCTTCGCTTCTCACAGGAAATGAATGAGAGGATTTTAACTTTGAATTTTAAACGAGCATTTAGACAAGAAACTTTAATGTTCCGAGAAAAAAGAGGCAATACAGTTTTCAGTTCTCCACATTTTGGAAAGAAGTTGGAAGATTTAAGGAAAAATTTGAAAAATTTCAGAAAAATTAAAAAAAATTTTTATCGGTTTGAAAAATAAATTAAATCTCATTTCAAAAACATATTTCTTTGAAAAATTTCAGACGTAGTGAAAATGCAAAAAAAAAAACGAAAGTTTCAAATGAATTAAAATTTCAGAAAAATTAAAAATTAAAAATTTCAAAAAATTAAAAATTTTTATCGATTTGAAAAATAAATTAAATCTCATTTCGAAGACATTTCTTCGAAAAATTTCAGACATATTGGAAACGCAAAGAAAAACGAAAGTTTCAAATGAGTTTGACAGATGAAAAGAAATGATAAATATCAATTAAATTTTGAAACTGAGCGATGCGTGGAAATGAAACTGAATGTGGCGGATAACAACGAGCCGCACTTACATCACAAATAACTAGTGCCCCATGAGGAGAACCAGCAAATGGAAGCAACAAAACGAGGCCAGTACACCACAGCTAAACCAGCCAATTCCAAACAAAAATCGATGCACTTTATACGAATTTGTGTAAAAATTGCGCTGAAAAAAAAAATTTGTAAAAGACCCTCCCGTCCTCCTCCTCTCTAAACAGACACAGACACATGCACACAGACACATATACATAAACACATACAAGCAAACGTACACACAAACACATGCAAACATACACACAGTCGTATACATGTGTACAAACATACACACACATCCAAACACGCATAGCTAAGCGTTTCTGGACCAATATTTGACTATGCTTCATAAACTGAAGATTTTTAGTCTCAGATAAACGATCGGCTTGACAGTACAAATCTAGTCAAAGTCAAAACTACATCGTATTCGCTTTTTATGCGAAGCGAAGGCACTCGAGAGACAAGCCAAGGGCAGCAACTTCTAAGGGGGGCCATTAGCTGGAAAAGCTATCGATGGCTCCTTTTTTAAAGGATTGCTTTAGAAGCAAACTGATGGCGGGTAAGTCAAAAACACACAACTCTGTAAAGTCAATCCAATCAATTCGAGTACAAAAACTAGTATTCGCAATATTAACTTTACCCTGGTACTTATCGTATACATGTAAAAAGGCCAATGGCTGGATAAGGCCAATTACATTACTAATCAACCGTGTTCCCTTACTATGAGCAACGGAAGCACTTGGAAAATAGCTCGAGTAGCAGCAAATACCAATAGCAGACGGTCGCTGACAAGGCTAGCGATGGCTCTCTTTTTCGAAGTTGCTTACAAGCAAGCTGATGGCGGTGTTTGTCTCCCTAACATATGCCAGTACCAATTTATCAGCGAAACAAATGAACGAATTGTAGAGGGATTAGTTGTCCCACTGGCGGAATTGAACTCTTAACTTTCCATTCGGAAAAAAGTGCTACTTCCCACTGCGCTATGCCCGACAACTCAATACCAATGTCATCAAAAACCATGTTAATTGCTGAGATTGACAACACCGACTACTTTTTTCCACAAATGGTCGTAACTGTGATCAAAAATAGATGCAGAATTACGATTCAGATATGCTCAGCAAATCAATTTTTGTGATGGTCAAGGTCAATGATAAGTGTAACACTCATATAGTTCTCGTACTTTCAACAAAACGGTCAAGGTCAGATGAAATGTGCAAGGGCTGAAGCCTCAGTCGATCCTGTCCCAGGGGGTTTTTCCAACACCCTAAAGATGCATCCGTCATTCAGAAGTAATTTTAACGCTATATTAGAACTTTATGAAGATATCATGGTTCACCGCAAAAAAAAGAAAGTCCACATGATGTCTAGAGGTTCCCGTATGCATGCTATTCGAAGCAAAATTCTGGCAACTAATGTAGCTTTTATCTACTTGGTCGCAACGTTTTCAGCAATCCCTCAAAAAAACAAACTTATTACCGTCCCATCCCTATAAATTAGGCTTTTTAGCTTTTATAAGTCAAGAAAAATTATGAGTGCAACGCAAAAATGTGACGATGTCTAAATAGGCGTTTCAAATTAGATGACTCAAAATGATGAAATCAAAGTGACAAAGCTGTAAGCAGTGCGGAAATTACTGGGAAAAACGGAAACTCACTGAGCGAGCGAAAAACCAACAAACGTTTCTTGTAAAAAATTCCAAACGATAAAGTCGAGCAAATCGAAAAAGGCAAATTTGTAATTCAAAACTGGAATCTTAAAACTCCCATTTGGCAGAGCTATAAAAGTGAAGCAGAGAGAGGCACTTATCCCTCTGTACAAATGATTAAGTCTTTATCAAGGAAAAAAAAAAGTTTTTCTGGTACCATGCGAGCCTACCGATGATTTTTCGAAAATTCTTCAAAAAATTTCTTAAGAGGCGAGTGAAGGCACTTTGAGTCTCCATCGCCCGGTACTCACTTTAGACTTATCTGTGCTTGTCAAATGATTCTTCAAATGATGAATCAACCTATTCGATTCATCGATCACACACACATACACACACACAAACACACACGCACACAAACACACACGCACACACACACAAACATCACAACAAACACAAAGTTTTTAGCTCTTATAAGCCAAAAAAAAAAAAAAAA
>UYRT01000272.1:0-10616 GCA_900617915.1 Gongylonema pulchrum
TGTGTGTGTGTCTGTGTAAGTGTTTTTGTGACACACTGTATGTATAAAACACATGTAACAAATCCTAGAAATTGCCAATAATGTCATTATCAATAAAAGCTGACAAATTTGCTTCAGTGCTTCCGGATTTGAAAAAGCAAATAGCACTGCATAGTCATGCGTTCGTGCGAAAATCTGCTTCAAGCTCAAAGTGAAAGGTTTTCCTTAGCTTGACACAATGATTTTTAGTCTTAACCATCGTGCGGTAAAAAAATACACATATTAAGACTTTACTACTGTTAGCCTGATGGCAAGCCGTAAGAGGCCGAATCATTAATTTTCTTTAAGAAGTCATTTAGAAGAACGCAAAAAGCAATTCTATGTTTCTATATCTGCGCACTGCCAAACTTCACCAAAACGATTTTCACAGTTCCGGAAATATTTCGATGAAACCCAGGGAACGAAAAGACATTCACAAATACGTAAATACGTGCAGACAGAATCTAATTTGCCAAATTTTGACCTAAAAACAAGGAACAGGAAGTCTCTTGCCAATCGCTTCAACCGGGGGAACCGGAAATCCCTTCAGAAGACAAAACAAATGTCTAGATTTACAGCAGACTGACAACCAAACAATCAACTGCTGGTCAAAGCAATTACGGAAGCAAAGAAGCTGAAGGTTCTATGAACCAAGAAGCACACTCTGGCAAGAGAGACAGAGCTGTTTCAGGTATTCCAGGTATGTATTTCTGTCATGAATGTGTTCATGTCTTTTCTGAGAAAGGAATACTCTTTCGAAAGCGATAATTTACTCGTCTCTTCCCCAGCTCCCGGCCAGGGAAGTGCTGAAAATCGAGAGTTGCTTCCGTCTTCAGCATTTTATGTGCACAGCAAATTTCATGTTTTTCTAAAAATGAAATTTTAATTCACAACTTAATTCCTCTAGAAGTAAGCAGTAATTCAACGTTTCGGATGCTAGTTTGAGCAGCAAACAAATCCAATTCTTCCTCAAGATTCCCACATAGTAGTAGTGTTAGCATCTGTCATCGAAAGATTACAAAGGCAGGAAAAAGCTGTTTTTTGCAACCTGTGGTGCGTGTGAGAGATAAAGAAAGGCTCTTGGCACCATTATTTTGTGTGAGGACATCTCCCACCATGAACTCTGAAACAGCTTCCTTAAATGAGTAGCCTCTTTTTATACAAAAAATGCAACTGCGGTCTGGATTCGCTATCGTGAGTATTAATCGGATGAGTAACGCATGAACAAACTACTGATCTAGGTGAAGAACTGGTTGTGAGGGAGAAGACGCGGGAAGGCTGCAGGACAACTCTGGGACAGAGCTGGCTGAGCTTTATCAGTACTCAAAGGCTCTTGGCATTCGCTTAAGTCAGTGACAAATATCTCACCCGCGAAAGTCTCTAATCACCACAAGTGCAAGCTGATAAAGTATCAGCGATCTGTAGCAGTGTTCACGACAATGAGATCTCACGGCTACAAGAGGAAGAGGGAACCAAAATTTGTCCAATTCGCAGAATGCAGGCGGTGACATCACTCGCTTCCAAAACAACAAAGGGCTGGAAGATATCGTCGAACACTTCATTCGGTTCGAAAGCCCAAACTTCACTCTTCTGGACCGATGGAAATGAAGATCGGAAAACCGGCAACTCATGGGATTAAACAGAGCTTCAAGCTGCAATACCGACAAGAGGATGAAGTTGGCTGACGGTCAAGCAGCGAAGTGCTAGTAATACCACAGGATTCATGACCTTCTCTGCTACCCACTAAAACATCGCATTTTATGTTAGATATAAAATTAGCAGGAAAAGTTCAACATTTTGCCGCTTACAGCTGGCATTCTGAGAATCAGCAGAAAATTTCAAAGTTTTCAGATTTCTATCGTTTCGAAATCAGAAAAAAACAGCCTTTCTCACGAAATCACCGCTACCCCGTTTGGTGAAAAGCCTATCGATAAAGAATTCCCCTCCACAAACGCAAAAAAAATACTTAAAAATGTCAAAACGTAAAAGTAGCACATTTTGTTAAAAACTAATTTGGCTCGAGCGTCACCGAATTCGAAGCGCCCGGTTTGCAGAAGCTCAATAAAGGGGATGCGCTGTTCTGGAAACCTGGCTACTACTTCACCCTGGCGGTGCCTCGTGGACGGGCCGGCTCCGGAATGTAATTGCAGCATGCGTAGCAGTACATATGAACATGCTTGTTTACACCTAAGAGCAATATGCAGAGCAATATTCATAGGCGTAAACAAGCATGTCATCTCTCACATCTAGAAAGTTTATCATTTGTCTCAACAGGCCCAAATTACTGAACAGAGAGTTGCAATTAGAAGCTCGCCAATCGCCAAGAAAGGACTAGAGGGCGAGAATTCGGAAGACCCACTGATGCAGTTATTTAGTCGGTGAAGAGAAAAAAGTTCATACTTTGTTACGCAGAAGCAGCACATTTTGTACATTCTTACATTGCTACATTTTCACGAATTCTGACATACTCTTTCGTTTCAGTTATCACACTTAATAATCTAAAAATACTAATTATTAATGCATCGCTTTAGTACTATTTCAGTTGCAATGATTGCTTATTACATCCGGCACATTAAAAAAAATCTGTATAAACGCAATTATATCTGATGATTTGGAAGGAACATAAAATAATTAGCACAAATAAAGCATTTGCTCTGAAATCTGAAATCGAAGCAGCATCTACGAACTGAGCATATACACCGAGCAGCTAAGAATGAAAAGGAATAAAAATTAAATTGCTGCACAAAAAGAAAATAAAGTTTATCACCGAACCCAAGCCGGACAATTAAGAACTACCGCATATGCTAAAAGTGGCTCAACGCAGAAATGACTTCATCCAGTACTGATGATTCCCACTCCTAGCCGCATACAAAGCTTGATCTGTGTTTATAACTAAAAGATAAAACTCAGACTACATTCAAACACATCTTGCAAATGACACTTATTCCAATCCCTTATCTCTCATTTTGCTGTTTCTGTCACCGGCAGTGAAATGTGCAAGAACGTGCTGCAGCAATACGCATAAACAAGACTCAGAATTAGAGATACTGTATTCAGATGTGAGTTGAACTAGAAAACAAAACTTACAAGTGCCTGATTTATCCTTGCTGCTCGACTGATCTTCGGTACTCTTTTTTAGGAACTTCAACATTTAGAGTTGATGCGAAGAAGCCGAATCCCTAGTGCTTTCCAGTTCTGCAGTCTCGTTGCGTCCCTCTCTCCTCAGCGATGCAGCGCGACCAGTCGACGATCAAACAGAAGCAGGTGGGTGCAAGAACAGGAATAAAATAAACGTGCCGTGAATAGCCAGAAATAAGTCTAATAATCGAAGTAGTAGTAGTGTATGGGAGCCGCTTCTGTCTCGATGTTTGCCTTTTCTCAGAAGCCGATCGTCCAGCACTTGCGCACACCCAGTTTGTCTCGCTTGCTGCTGTTTACTTAATAATTTTCAACAGTTAATTATCTGATTCACGACAGAAATTCGTGTGGCGCAACTGACCAGCCGAGTGCCTTATTACACAGAGGCATGTGCAACAGTTCATTAACATACGGGAACAAGATGCTTGCGTTTCAATTGGATCTCAAG
Organism: Gongylonema pulchrum; assembly: GCA_900617915.1. Taxonomy (NCBI): domain Eukaryota; kingdom Metazoa; phylum Nematoda; class Chromadorea; order Rhabditida; family Gongylonematidae; genus Gongylonema; species Gongylonema pulchrum. Next base: position 3,605 of record UYRT01000272.1, read on the forward strand.
TTTTCCACTTGTTTTCATGCGTTTTTGCATGACATTTACACGGAAACTCATTCCGGCGAGTTTATACAGGTAAGTGCATGTCTAATCCAAGAAGCTGCTTTGTTTAGCAACTACAAGAGCTACGAAGCTGAAAGACTGGGAAAATATTTCCTTACTTTGTAGGGATCAGAAACCTTAAGTTGCTCTCTCTTGACTTTCAATTTCAGTCGAATTCAGGTTAATAGTGTGACTAGCAAACATCGAAAAATAAAAAATAATTTGGGAATCGAATCTATCAAAAAATTTGAAGCTAATATTCCGAGGCCAAGTTCGACGTTTCGGTGCCCAAATTCTGACTAATCACGTTATTTCGAGACGGAACAGAGCAAAATATCAAAATTTGAAGATTTAAAGTTATTTCTAGAATCGGAAAGACAGAAGCAATGTTTTTAAATAATAATAAAATGGTTTTCAATCACTATTTTTCAAAACAATGATTTGCACGATTCCAAACTGTCAATTTTGATCTGCTTTAAGTTAATAATTTACTTATCATCATACAGCAAATAACTATTTGCATTACTATTACTGCGGAAAACTGGAAATGTTATTATTCAGGGATATTTTCCAATCTATTATTATCACTGCCATTGTTATTATTAACTGGTTTAAATTTGCAAAAAGGCAGCAGTTCTCTTATTTCTTCGATTTGTACATCCAGTAGTGAATCAAACCCAAATAGAGGGTCTGATTTGCTACTGGAAGCACAGATCAAAGAAATAATGCGACTCGTTGTTTAGCTGCATTTTCATTTCAGTTTGACAGATAGTACTTGGCGGCATAGGAGCCCAGTGCATAACAAGCACTACGTTGATGATGAACCTACAAGTCTGGCGATACAAGAAAGTAGGACTGCGAGATTTAAGCTCGTCGGACAATATATCCGAGCAAAATGGCCAGGAGGGCGGAAATGAAAGAAAAATTTGTTTGGAGGATGAGATGAGAAAGCCTGAGGCTGTTATTGCTGCTGTCTGTTTGTGAACAAACATTCACTGGGCAGGAGTCCTCTTTTCTTCTCGTTTCAAGTATCACTCGCAAAATTTCAAATATGGAAAATAAGATCTCAGTGAAGATCCATGACTGCGCCTTCGCATACTCCGCTTCCCCAATCGCTTTGGCCCACACTCTATTCTTTTCTTCGCTATGAATAACCAAACCATTGAACGGCCAGGAAGACCTAATTATCCTGCCAGTAACAAAATTAGACAGCAACTGAAAATTATTCCGGGGATTTAAGCTTTTTCACAAACCCATCTGCGGCTTCAATTCAAGCATTATAATATCGAATTTCCTTATTTTTAGAATTATGTGATTTGAAAGAACCCAAAGAAGCGACGACAAAATTTGAGGTTTTCTAATCGCTAATGTGCCAGCTGAAATCGATAAAAACTTTGAAGATGGTAGCGAGTTACTTTCGGTTCTGATTGTGCACAGTCCAAACGCTGGTACCGTAATATTTAGCAACTGCTAGCATGAATTTCTGCACACCTAATTTATGCAAAAATGCATTGTGGTGAGCATTTCACTGTATGTTTGTGCGTGTATCATTTGTCTGTATGCTAAGGTTTGACTTAGAAATTATGAAGTCCGAATAAAGTTTTGAAAGTATGAATGCGAGCTGTTGCAAAACCACGGAAGTGAAATCGGCTTCCTCAAACAACTCAAATTTGATACAATCTTACAGAACAAAAGCGATAAAGTTGCTGACTCTAAAAGCCATGAAATCAATATTCTGAGTTATTTGCCAGAAAATTCGAGACAAGTAATTTGAAATTAGCTTTCGAAGTTCGCGGCACTTAATTTGTTACCTTACACTTAAATTTAGATTAATGCGATAAATTCACATCGAAACGGGCTAGATACTTGTGATTTTGGTGTTGATTTAGCAATATGAATGACTCCGCTTCAAAATCCCAAAGTTATCCAACCTGCGCCGATAAATTCAAATGCAAGCTATGATTACAAGCTGCTTGGGAAATAAAATTCACTGTCCGTATAAATATATTTTTATGTTCCAAATGGGCTAAAAAAATCATCATGGCAAATTCTTGCGCATATTCGAGCGTTCGCCCAGAGGAAGGAGGAGGGGAGAAGGCGGGGCTGAATAAAAAAAATCTCAGCAGCCTACCTCATCAGCCCCTCGGTGAATGCTGCCATCTCTTTCATATTTTAAATGTTAAGAATGCAAAGAAGGTCTGATAATAATGAAATTATTATTGGAGGTGAGCTCGTATCACAGCAGAAACGGCTGAAGGGAGTGTGTATCCATTCGACCCAGAGAGACCAGATACTTCTACAACCGCAACAGATCCGGAGCAGGAAGCCGCTGCTCACAGCTCTTTTATTTTAGAGATCAGTATTATTTTCTCCTGTTTCCAGGTCGGGCTTAACATTTTAACGTTTTTAGAAACAAAGCAAGCGCAACTTCAGCGCAAGTGGCCACCAGCACCTTGAAAGAGGACAACTAAGCGTATCTTTGTAGCAGAGTAGCATCAAGAGCATCACACCGACACTCTGTTGGAAATTATGGAACTACCAAATAACATAAGGCTGTCTGAGTGACTGGAGAAGTTGTCATATGTACACATGGAAAGAAAAAATGCGATTTTTAACTGATACATAGCTGAAGAACAAAAGCACAGTTTATAGTTGGCCCATGTGCCTCAAGTGTATTAAATAGGTAAATGTGACCGCGTTTACTAGCCTGATTATAACAGTAGTAATCTGCTGTTATAATTATTATTACCGTTAAAAATATTGATATGTTCCGTTACTACTGTTGTTATTGTTATTATCATTCTTACTCGGATTCAAAATTATTTTGCACTTACAATTTTTTCCATCAAATTTAGTGTGATGTAGCAGTGCATAACGTGAACACTTACGCACATTGATACAAACAAGCGTAGCTGTCAACAGAGTAAAAAAATTTATTTCATTAAAGTTATCTCACTGCTATTTTCATACAAAAACCAATTACTGTTAAAAAGGTTCCATTTTGATCATCACGATGACATAAGGTGCGGAGCTCTTCCCCGGGAAAAAAATTAATCTGGTCACTGGCAAGCATGCTAAATATACATTCTGGAATGATATCACATAACACTCTCATGATGGATAGCAAAGTAACGAGCGAGAAGTCTGTTCTGTGAGGATGCATTAGCTATTCACTCCTTCGGCTCCCTTTACTTTATTTTCATGAAGGCATCATTGCTGACAGTGCGAAGCACAGTGGCTAACACCACTGGCATTGTGCTTTGTTCATTTGATTGCAAATTTATGGAATTCAACTGGCCAGGGGTGCACACAACAACTGAAACGGCTCAGTCGAATTTTCAAAACTCCGCTTTCTATTCACCACTGTACGGGCATGAGTCACGCTGCATAAATCGTTACCTATTTGATCGACACCTAAATAGCTCGCAAGCCTGAAATTTCTGCATAGTGAATTAAAAGTCGCGAGGATGTTTGAGCTACTTGCCTGCTAAAGGTTTTCCACTATTTCTCCTAAAAACAGAATCTCTAATATAATATAAAAGACACCTATGAAATGAAACTATCTTCACGAACTTCAAAGCAGTCTTGAGAATGATCTGAAGGACCCACGTAGTCGCCAGTTCGGACGATAAAAGTGAGCACGTAGTGGAACCACGACATGCAAAACAACAAATTATGCACAAAGCACTGATAAGAATCTCCTAGTGGAAAACAGCGGTTCTCTTCCGCTCTCCCTTAACAGCGATAACGTCTGTTCCGCTTATCAACTGCAAAACTCATAGTCTTTTCATTTCTCTAAAACGCATGAGACAGCAAACAAGCACGGTCTAACCCGGCCTAAACACATCAATAGAAGCGTCTCCATTTAGATTCGACAACAATCCAGGCACGCTGGACTTTCTGCAGTCGGAAGTCTCGCAGTAAATTGAGTAATTTCCAAGAAAAACAACGTACGGGTACTCATGTCTGAACACAAGGATTCGAAGGGTTTTCAGAACTTATCTGCGCTTGGCCTACGACTTCGCCACGATACAACTGGTGACCCCGGACTGACAGTTCATACGCTGAAGCTGGCAAAGAGTGCAAAGACTGGAGTAAAATAATAGTATGTAAAGTGTTGCTGTGTGGACCAGCCAACCAAACTGCGAGCAGAAAGGGGAACGTATTGCTACGGAGCAAAGATGGCAGCAAAGCACCTGCACGTGAGTTTCAGCTGGACGGCGTAATGCCTCCAGTTGGCTGAATATTCTTTAATTAGTGCACTAAAATATGACAGCATCGGAGTGCTACAGTACATAAGATTCTAAGATCTCGAAAGCGTGATCAAAATAGCCCATCCATCATTATTAGTCGACTAACACGGCTCCTTGATGAATAGCAATCAAGAAAAAATGCTAAATCCCCAAGTAATTGCAGCAAGATCGATCACATTTTCGTTCCAAAAAAGCTACTGAAATGTGCAAGAGAGTTTGAACTCCCAATGTCTCTTCTGCTCGCCAATTACGAAAAAGCACTAGATAGTGTAGAAAACAGTGTAGAAAACCGACAGTGTAGAAAACTGTGCTACGAGCTCTTGTAGGAGAGAGTGAGGAATTATGAGCGAGTTATTAAAGAAGTGAATAAACTCTTCGACTTTTCCATTCCCGTCCCAAAAACTGATCAAAGAGGTGCAAAATAAAGCGGTCCCAGATCGTCCAAGTTTGGCCTACTTTAAGATGGTATTTCACAATCGAGATGGTACGGTAGTGTTTCAATGAGAAGCTGTTAGATCGTTTAAGCTTGGCGGGCAATAAAATTCTTATTGCGAACAACGCTAAAGAAATAAGTGCTGTACCGGCCTTCAAATTAAAGCATCGGAAATGAAGGCGACGCAAGTAATAGTAATAACAATAATAAGAATAATAATAACAGTAGTAGCAATAATGACAATAATAACAGTAATAATAATAATGGTAACAAACTAGTAATAACCATAATAATGGTAACAACAGTAATAATAACAATAATAATAGCAATAATAACAATAATGATAATAACAGTAAAAAGGATAAAATTAATTAATTTTAGTAATTATCACTATTAACATAATAATACAAAATCGTCATAGTAATAATTAAAATTTATTATAATGATTAGCTGAAAATAGCTAAAAAGCAATTTTTGTAATGATAATAATAATAATTACTCTTAATGTTCGTGTGATTATTCTTATCACTTTCATTTAACATCAAATATTTGAGTGAAAAAACTCCAAAACACCTGTAGAGGACTGAGGACGGACAGTGAGGAACTGGTGTGAACAAGCAAATTGAAATGCATAGCATAACGACAATGCTCGTCGAAATCTGTTCTGTACTGCTGCGGACCAACGCCGGCACGCCCCGTGCTCTTTTCATCCAGGAATACTTGCTCCCCGAGCACATGCTTATAGCACTGCTACACCTGTCCCTACACCTGCACACACACATACACACACGCATACATACACACGCAGAGACAGACACAGACTTTGTCACAAATGCATTTATCCTCCTTCGAGATAAATGAGAACCACGTTTTTATATTGGGTAGCACATGCCGCAGTCGCACTCCAAGCTCCTTGCCCATTCACGCCTCATCCATATCCAGGCGCTTGTTTGGCGTTCTTCATGCACACAAGACAAACAGAAAAGTATTATGACGAGGCTTTGTTTGCCTCCATGGATATGTCTGGCTCTCCGGAAAATCCATCGCAAGAACTAAGAAAGGAGCTAAAGAACTACTAAGGAGCTAAAATTCTAGAAAAATATTGGCGCCCTCGCTCAGAGTATCATCTTTGAAATCAACCCACATTTCTCTTCGCGCCTCCACCGGTAATCTTAGGCCCGTGCTCCGCCTAGTTTTATAAGTCATAAGAAAGTCACGAACTGGAATTTTCGAGATACTAATCCGTTAAGTAATTAGCATGCGGCATTAGCTCATGACCCATGTCTCACTGCAATCTGACTAATACCTTTAGTTCTAAGGGCTCAAGATGAAGCAAACTATCTAAATTCCGAGTTTTAGGACTGTTGGTTAACTGCACAAGACGGTGTTAGAATGGCCTAGCGTCAACTTCTAAACAAATTGTGGGATCCTAATTGTAAACCCAAACGCTGGATGATGTAATTATATCGAAAAGCAGCAAATTCTGATCCACAATTTTGATGCTTTACATTCGCTTAAAAAAAACCATTAAAATTGCCATACGAAGCGATTAAAAGCAAATCATTGCGAAGTGCATGTGTACTGATGCATTCAGCACCTGGGCACCCGCCGCCGGTAAAAAGCAGTTTTATGCAAAACAAGCGGCACTACCTCTCATTCTTTGTCAGATTATCTTATCACGATCGCATGAATCAGGAGTGTGCTGCTCTGTTTTTTTCTGCGTGCCACAAAATGTGATTATTCCATACCCATCTGTTCAATGCTTCTGTCACAAGTTGCGTGGTTTTCCCTGCAGACATACCGTCGCAGATTTCCTGGAAGGGTTTCATTTATGTAAGCGGGGGGCGTTATCACTGTCGCGCAGTTCTCATATTTCCATTGCTTTGATAGATCTCAAAATTAAAAACCAGCACTAACGCTGTAGGAATTAGTAACATGTGTGTATCTGGACATAATTCAGTGTCAGAGCTATGAAACCTAGCAAAAGGAATTTTTTGGAAGTCAGTACAAGACAACGAAGCGGAAATCATTCTTTAGTTCATTCAGTATACTCATTTGTGACTACATCCAACCAAAGAATGGAAACGGTAATGATGATAAAAAGGATTAATAATGACAATAACAATAGTGATAATAATGAAATAATAATAACAGAAAAAATGATAATTACAATTACTATCGCGATTGCAGTGTAAGAAATTTTTAGACAAAAAAGAAACGTTGACGTTTTTATGTGTTTTTTGCAGCAATGCAATGCGAAAAACGCATATTGACGAGAGGTTGTCTGTGT
>UYRT01000273.1:0-10599 GCA_900617915.1 Gongylonema pulchrum
GGGAAGGCTGGTACCGAACCCTCAAAGTAAGCTTCAATGCTGGGATACCCGGACAGACGCACACAAACCATGGGTCGTGATAATATGCGTTTTTACACTTGCGTACAAGCGAAAACGCCTAAAAAGCCGTGTACAGATATGCGGAGTGTTTGGGTGCATCGACAGCAAAAATTTGTAACACTGGAGCCCTACACCGATTGTCCGGATACACATCTAGTAATCGTAGTAAGAAAATCAGTGCTTTCAGAAGAATGAGCTTGCTTTGTTTTCTTTTTTCCATGTACTGGCTGTATGCTTTATATTGTCTTCGTCTGGTAACTGCAATATTTACTGAACCATTTCAGTAAAATCGCATAAACAAAAAATCGCAGAACGCACAAGAAAAAGAATGCTGGACTAATGAAACTTTATTCAGGATGATGAAAAAATCCGTTATCCTCTTTCTGAATGTCCTACTAATTGCTGGAAGTAAAACAACAAACTCAGTTTGTGAAGTAGCATTTTTCCATGTCGTAATCACATATTTGAAACAGATCACATTCCAATAACAAAGCGTTAATAGGCCTATTTCGCAGTTGCGCCATTCCTCCGAGATCTCTCTGAGTGGGGCGATTGTCAACAACGAATAGCAGTGGATAATGAAATCGGGAAAGGGCTCCGTTCACGAGACTGAGCTCCCTAGTGCCCTTGTGCTGGAACCAGCCGTTACGGAATCATGCAGGAAAGGTGGCGATGGTCACTCGTTTCTTGCCATTTGGAAACACATTACACTTGCATGGCGCACATTTCGTTAGCAACAGTTTAAAGCGCTGCGGTTGCGAGGCAAGCACAGCTTTCCGGATATCTTCCTGCAACACGAAAATCGTAACTACAATCACAAAAGGGTTCAAATTGCAGCTGATCGTCGCATAAGCTGCCAGAAGCTCTGCTTTCGGTACAATTCTACCACTGCTACTGAAGCTAATAAAGCGTGCACATGCCGGTATCACGAACAGGACTGTTGTAAGCACACACGAAATGCACATCGTACCAGTTAGCTGCAGTTGTCGCCGTTCAAATGCTACATTCGCTGTCCGAATCTGCAACTGCTATACAAATATTATATGCCTAGCTCTGTCAAGAATGAAATTATAGCATTTAATACCTTATCAACGAGCATAACACCAAAAACACCAAATCGCCTGGGCTGTCAGTGTGAGTGTTCCATGCTAATGATGTTACTGAAATATCCTCAAAGCCGAGCGCCGCTATGCGGGGAGGGGAGATAGGAGAGGTAGGAGGTGGGGTGTTACGAGTGATCACTTGCTTTTTCTCGGCTGCTATTCACCGATTGTCAGCAGGGCTAGGAACGTGCCTTGTCCAATGGATTTTACTTTCTCGCATAGTTGTAAAAATATTCTGCACGCCTCTTTTCTGAACGAGAGTTTGATTCTCTAAGTAGCTCAAGTAGACTGCCTTGGTATTCTGAAAACAACTTTCAAGTCACTATTCCTACTTCTGCGTTTGTTCTCCTTTCATTTATTTGTTCTCATTCAACCCTAGTCTTTACGAGTTGTTTGGGAAAAGTGTTTTGTCTCAGTTAATTCAGATTACTTGCTTATTTTAATTATAATTAACAGTTTCATCCTGATTTTTGGGTTTTAATACACCCAAGAGCAACGAGGGTAAAAGGAAACTTTCAGACTTGTGGACAGTACTCAAGAAAAGAATGACTAGCTGGAAGGTCCTGTAGATTAGCCTGTGTATTTTTAGTTGGTGAGTACTGAAGGTAAGCTACTACGAACTAAGGGGCCTAGTATCCCTACGTTGGAAAATCCCAGTAAAAGCACGTCATTGATTCATCACATCGAATGTTCGCATAATTTGGGTATTATTACTAGTACTAATGATACATTACTATCATTAAAACTAAAAACATTGATAATATTACCATTATAACTGAAATATTGATAATGATAATAGTAATTATAATAATAATAAACTAACAGAGTGAATTTTGATAGTCTTTTGAAATCGCCGTGCCTTGATAAATACAATGATGTAAAGCAATACGCTTGCTGTCGATGCACAGATTTCATTGATCAATGACACATTTGTAAAAATACTCATCATACTTTGCATAGTCCTGCAAAAAAAATTTAATTTCAGAATCTGTTACTTCCGTTGAATTTTCGAACTATTTGCAAATAAAGCAATGACCATAAAAACAATGAGACTTCCAGTCAGACGCACAGCATTCAGGATGCCATTGTAACTGTGCGCGAAGGTAAATTCAAACAGCAGGGCATGTTGCTCGCACTAACCAGCAAAATTCAAGCATTGGTAAGTGTCACCCGGAAGAAAGAAAACAGCCACTCAGACGAACTCCGAACAATTGACGCGCATACATTGCACAGACAGCGGATGTCAAGTACGCAGTTTAAAATCGGAGTATATGGCATAACTGTGTTTGGCTAGTGTCAGTGCTCCAGTAAATTTACTAACATGGGATTCACATACTGATTTTCTAGGAAATCTTGGTGTCCTGTGATTGTAATCATACCTCGACGTGGTCTAGAAGTGACAGTGTTCGAGGTGGTGGTACTCAGCACACAGGAAAGAAATCATTAAAAAGTGCTTTGCTGGAAGAACCACTGGATTGATAGACCTTTCAGAAGACAAAACAAACGCCAAGATCGCCAATTCAGGCTGACCGCCAAGCAGCACAGCATCGGTCAGTACAACTTTAAAAGTTTCGTGCTGCGCAAACAGAGATCTAGACTTTGAATTACTCATGACCAAATAATTCCAAAAAAGCATGCAAAAAAAGAATTCTAGAAATGACAAACCAGCAAAGAGGAGATAACACGGATCTGTTGTCCAGCCATGAAAAAACCCAGCTCGTGCATGTGTATATTAAAATTACAACAGCACAAACTGAAATCTAAAAATCTGGTGCATAATTCAATTTAAAAGTGAGAAATGACCTTTCTTAAAATAACTCACACGTCAAAATTAACGTACACTCTGCGATTGTAAAAAACTACATACGTCATTTTCCACGAAAAACCGAAAGTGATTTCGCGTACTGTTCTGCACCACAGATCATCTCTATTACTTATAAAGAATCCATGAAATGTGCGAACCTCAACGATCTGTATTGTGAAATGTTTTCGAAAATACAATATAGGCAAAAATATGGCAATAAATCGGTCAATTCCAACCAACAGCAACGATAATGCTTGCATTGGCTCAGTCCTTTAACTCAAAGAGGTAAGTAATATCTTTCGGACATATATAGGGCAAAAGTCAGAATATGCTTTCCGCTAGGAAGTTTCAGCAAAAAGTTACGCTTGAGCTCTGAATAACTCATTTCTTTCACTACTGACTTACTGCTGTAAATATTAAGGTCCTTTGAACATCATGAATATCCCATATTAGGGATGCTCCCACACGTCGCGCTCAGCTGTCGGGCTTTTCGATCCTGATATGCATATCTCCTGCTAGTAGCCAACTTCGGAGACCGTCAAAGTGGTCGTTTACTGTCATGAGGATACCAATCATTAATGCGCAACGTCCGCCGGTTGTCAGTAAGACGAGCAATATGCGCTGCCCGTTGGATTTTGCTTTTTTTACCAACTACTCAATTATTGCTGAGTTCGAATCTAATGAAGGCTTCAAAACACACTACGCCAAAAGTTCAGGTTTAACGAAGTCTCACCAGATGAAAAGCAAATTCCATGGTGCGAACATGCAAATTCGTTTACTGGTTTTTGCGTCGTAACCAATTTTCATGATAATCAGTCGTCCAGCTCCCGATGTTAGTAGTGCAACTCCCTCTGCTGCGTTTACTACGCACTTAAAACAACTCATCATCAGCATTTGGTAACAGTGGATTGATATTCATTGTATTTTTGAAGAAAAAAAAACCGCGTTAATTATAGAGTGTATGTATAGGCAGGAATGGAGCCCTTTTTCTTTCGAAAAATTGCTCTGGGCCGAGAGGGAATCGAACCAATCCTCTTCGCATCCGGACACGAAGTTTTACCACTACATCACCGGCCCTTGTTCTCCGGGTTCAGTACTATGTGTCACTCAAGGCAGGATGCACCTTTCTTTTTTTCTCTGCTTCCTTTAGGCAGTTTCTATCCTTTTCTTTCCACGGATTTATCACGACAGAATCATTGAGCCTTGCGTAGCCTATCGGAGCATTTCAATAACATCATTAGATGAAATATCCCACTGACAATCCGGGTGCGGTCTTCGTAGTTCGGGATGTCTACAGCTCCCTCATAGATGATATTAACGAATGAATGAAATTCATCAAATATTAGCTTTTTCTACCTGTACAGTAATTGTACAGTATCGGCGCAAAAGCATCCGTCGGCTTATAAGAATATATGCGAAATAACCATTTGATAGGATCAGCAGCATGCCAAGAACAATGAAAATGTAAAACGTCGTAGTCAGTAAATTCATTTTTGAACTGAAAATGTTCAGGCGATCTCTGTGAACATACGATACTGGTGGTACAGCTAATATACATTTGCGTATACCAAACGCTGAATCGTTCTGCCCTGAAATTTCACATGCCTCCAGTTACTCCTAATTATTTTGTACCAGTTTGAGCATGCAGTCCCACTCCGAGTGTTACACAAAGTGGTCAGTTTCCATCCAGTTACCCCATACTGATACGTGAAGTAGGTTAGTCAAAAAAACAGAGCCTTGTAGGCTTAATTTGCTCGAAAATCGTTTCTCTCAGTTAATTATCTTGTTCACTATCCGCACCTTGAAACCAGTATATAGAGCATTTTTGAACGATCATTTTCGAATTTGTCCTGATGTGCCAGTTAATTACTTTCTCTTTCCCAGAATTATTTTTTGTCTCGTTGATAATTCAACACGTCTTTATCGTATTCACACAAATGGATCCCCACGTCCAGTATTAAAAGAACACATGGAAGTCAAAAGGTTCCACATGAACACTGTCTGAAGATATGGCGGAAAGTAGAGAAGAAGAACGTGACAATAGTGCTATGGCAAGAAGAAAGGTGGAACAACAGCTGAACAAACTACCAAATTATGCACCATTAATACGGATAGCTTCTTTACAGAAGTAGTTGCAGTAAAAATTTCTGCTCCAGTACGTTTACTTCTAGTCTAACAAACAACTTTTTTGATTGTGAGTATTTTCCTCGCTAAAATTTCCACGGATCTACGTAATATCAGACATACATGAAGACTGAATCCAAGTTTGTGGGATAGCATGTGAGCAAGGAACATTCACTTAAAACTTCAACTCCCAAGTTATACTGGCTCTTGAGTCGAAAATGCGGGGGCAAGACTGATGCTGCCAGGTAAATTGAACATATTAATTATTGGAACATGCAGAATATATTGAAATTCCGAAATGAATACATTTCTGTTCGTTAAACTATATTTTAATTGAACTCCTCAACTGGGTTCGGTCAGTGCACTGCAAGAAACCCGTACTGCTTTTTGAAAGAGAGCATTTTTCATTTTCTTAATAAATTAGCATGATAATGAGGAAAAGATAAGAAAAATTCGTAGGTTATATTGAAAAAAAGCAAATTCTCCGGAAGTTAGCGATAGTCTAAACACTTAAGAGACGATTGATATCAGAATTTTTTCTCAAACTTGACCCGGAAAATGCAAATAAAAATAAAAAAAAAACCACTACCCCACTAATTTAGATACTGGTCTCTGTCACAAAGAGACAGGAAGCGGATGGGGCAAGGAGTACCACTATTTTCATTTCAAAAGAGGTAATCGACAAACAGCATTATTTGTGTTATCAGTGATAAGCAAAAATAAGATGGCGCAGGAAATGGTGTCGACAGAAAGTACCAACCAAAGACAAGCTTAATCAACGCAGTTTTGTGGATGCAGCTCGTTGTATCAAAATTTTTTCGTCCTAAGAGACCACTCTTTGACACCCGACGTCTATCACTAATTAGGAGAATACACACCCTGTTTGATTCCTGTCTCACGGGAAATCACCGACATGTGGAATTTCTGTTGAAAAAATTTCTTCAAAAAATTTGTGTTTAAAAAATTTTTTTTCAGAAAATTGTACAGACAGACATACAATAATAAAAAGCCAGCGCACCGACTGCCGGTGCGAAGACGCGTTTTTGCACAGTTTCCCACAGGTTTTTGTCGCCAACGGCACTGCTTTTTCCGGAAATGCTTCTAGCCAAAGGAATTGGGACGGGCCACCACGACTGTGAAAAAACATTCCCTCAAAATTTCAGCTTTCTAGCTCTTCTGGCTCCCGAATCAGCCCACACCCGCCCAAAACTTCCACAAGGCCACATGTGGAAACTACGCATACCTGGGGGCTAGGTTTGAACGCATTAAGTCCTGCGTGAACGAGGAACATCCGCTTAAAATTCCAACTTTCTAACTCTTCTGATCCCCGAGTTAACAGCTTGCAAAAAACTTTCACGGAAACATATGAGCAAGAATGTCCATTTTAGGGATAGGGACACGTGCATGCATGTAGATTAAGTTCTCAAAGTTCCAGCCCTGTAGCTTTTGTAGGTCTCGAGATCAAAACTCGGTGCTGGCGCATACATAGTCAAACGAACAAACACTGGTATATATATACAGAAAGGAAACATACACATACACACAGACAGCCTCTCGATAATATGCGCTTTTGCACCCCACTGATGCAAAAAACGCATAAAAAGGCTTTATGCGGATGCGCTGGCAGGTGGTTGCACCAAATCCACCATAATGTCGAATCTCCATACCGATTATCCAAACACACCTAATAATAGTGCCAGCGAAAATCAGCTGCTTCTAGAAGGGGAGGCCTGCATTACCGGCATTTTTTCACTACTGCTAATGTGGTTGGAATTGTCTTCGCCTGCCTGTTGAAATATTTATTGAACCGTTTCATTAGAACCTTTTCAGTGAAAATGTCCAGAACACTCGAGAGAAAAAAAAAACAAAATGCTGGATTAATAAAGTTGACTCGGAATGACGAAAAGTAATGGACTTTGCTGAATACTCCTCTAATTGCGTGAAATAAAACAAAGTACATGGAGCAGTTGGCCTTTCATACTGCAATTAGTTATGCCTGTCAAACCATATTACGCTAATTCAAGGCTTCCAGAAGCATTTCGGTAGGCCTACTCTGCACAGTGACGCATAGCGAAGGTAATTTTATCATTAGCAAAATTAAGATTTCGAAAATCATTGATCAATATTAAAGAGCGAGCACTGGCTATAAAGGAGGACTCGGAATGACGAAAAGTGTTGGATTTCACTGAATGCCCCTCTAATTGTTTGAAATAAAATAACAAGGTTAATACATGAAACAATAGTCCTCTCGTACTGCAGTTAGTTATGCCTGTCAAACCATATTACGCTAATTCAGGACTTCTCAGAAACATTTCGGTCTACACAGTGACGCATAACGAAGGTAATTTTAACGTTAAAAGAATTTGGTTTTCGAAAATCACTGACCAAAATTGAAGAGCAAGCACTGCCTGCGACAGAAAGTGTGATGAAATGAAACATGCTCGGCATCTCTCTTTGTGATCGGACGAAAAAAAAAATCAAACTTTCTATCAAATAAACTGCAAACAAAATATTACTGCTGCCACGAACGAAAAAGTCCACTGGGTACGGTATGTTACTGGCTTTGTTTAGAACCAGTGGACATTGCACATTAATGAGAGATTTTTGCAAAAAACTAAGTGATCAATCGGAGGTGAAAAAGAAATGAGCACTAACTGGTGAATTGCAGCCTAGGATCGATGCATTATCTTCGCTTGTACGAGCAACGTAGTGGCGCTACTGGTATGTTAGACTCGCAGTAGTTGCCCAGGTAATCTAGAATTTTATGTCGATTGGATGCTGAGGTGCATCATCGTGTCGTAAGAATAAAGTTCGAGATGAGTTGTCTTTTCACTATTACTGCCTTCCCTTTACTACTAACTATTATTATTACTTTTATTATTACTATTATTATTGCTATCATTACTAGTACTATTATTTCTAGTTTTATTATTACAGTTTCTCTTTATTATGCCGCCTTCTTAATTTTGCCCAATTACTTTTCCAAAATTGCATTTATTAAGTCTACCACTACATTCCACTATAAACTGTTGATGAACAAAGCTTTGATGACACGGCGCATTTTGTCACTCCAGGTTTTCCCGACCTTTCTATTTTGGCTCCAGAAGCGCTCCGCGAAAATTCACTTTAGATTAAAATTTTTCTAAGCTGTTTGCGGGAAGAGTCCATACAGCCCTTTTGGATTTTAGGTTCCCATCCTCTGAACTCTAGATAGGGTCAATAGAGTTTATTGTGGACGCTTTAGTGCTGTTACTTGGCCTTTTTAATATTCATAGATTCTGAAGCGTGTATCTTAACAGTATTTTACACTTAGCAAAACCATGTAGCAGGTAGAATCCGAAAATAATGTGAAAAAGATCCTTGAGTCGCCGCGTTACAGACAATCTTTGACTCCTTTTTTTTCGCGTTGCATAATTCATACTCTGTCTGCACTTTGCCTTATTTATTTTGCGACTTGCTACACCCAGGTTTACAGCCAAAATAAGCAATAAGTATCACTGCTTTTCTTTTGGCTTCATTTGAATATTCCACTGCTTTTCTTTATGCTTACTGTAGGCTGAATTCGATGAATGTTCGCGTTCTTCAAAGTGTATTTCGACAATAGTTGGAGACATGGCGGAAGCGACGCGAGCATTGCTTGCCGAATATCATCTTGCATCACGCAGATTATGATGACCACTGCTACCGGATTCAAATTGCAGCTGATCGGCGGATAAAATTCCACAAGTTTCGCAAGTTCTTCCAAATTACAATGACGCTCAACAAAACGCACGCACATTGGTATCACGAATAGCGTGGTCGTGAGTATGCATGAAATACCCGTCGTAAAAGCCAATCTCATCTGTCTCCGCTCGTATGCTACATCTACCGTTTGACGCTGCTGCAAGAAATTGTGCAGTTACGTTTTTCTTTCAGCCAGTGCTTCTTCTATCTCTTTTTGCGTTTCCCGCCCCCTTCCTCCTCCCACTTCCTGTCCTCGTTTATGTGCTGGTGAAAAATCGGTAAATCTGGCTTGATTTCACACAGTATAGGCTCATGGAAGAGAGGAGGAGCTGGAGGTAGGAGAAAAATGTAACGATGGATTTTATGAAATCCGTTTTTACTGTGTAACAAATTTTATTGCTAGATGCAGCAACCTATAATGAGGCGCCACAAAAGTGGCAGCATTTAAAACAAGGTGGTAATATTCAATATACGTCAGTGGCACCTCTAAACACCTTCAAGTTTGCTCTGCGCGCTTCTTTCAAGTTACCGTTAAACCGGTGATCTTTTTGAGAGTTAAAACGAATGTTAGGACCACAAGCAAGTTAACCATTCGACAACGGATTTTAGGATGCCTTGACACTTGAAGTCCAACTGTCCGATATTGCGCTGTTGCAAGCAGCGCTGCTTTCGTGCTGCAGGCCTAGGGTTTGGTTTTGTCAGTGGCAAACAGTCCCTCTACGATTCGTTCATTCGTTTCGATAGTAATTTGGTACTGACGCACATCAGAAAGTCAAACTCGCTATAAGATTTTTCTAAGCAACTACCGGATAATCGCTGCTGGCATTAACTACCCCCCAGCTTTCATATTGCGTTAATTTGGAAAAATGTAACAGAACTAACAGAATGAATTTGGAGTGTTTTGTGAAAGTGCCGCGCTTTAAGGAATACGATGACATAAAGCAGTACACTGGTCATCGATGTACAAATTATGATGATCAGCGAAAGTTGCTCAAAAAATGGTGTCTGGCTATCATCACTCCTGTAATCAACAAAAATACGAATGAAAACACTTTGCGCCGGTTAGAAACTGGGCAAAAATGCCTGGAAATACTTCAAAAAATCCCAACTAATCACTCCAGTGTTCTCAGCATTTAGTCTCCAAATTAATCACAGATGCACAGATCAGGGTCGCTCAAAGTGCTGGTGCAAAAATTTGTTACTTCTGGGGATTACCTGCATCTAAGCCAGGCCCCTCACTCCTACGCCTCAGTCAGCAACCAGCGCGTAGCTCTTTGGATGTCCGCCTGAATGGCCGTTTACTTTCACTGGATACCATTTACTAGTATGCGACATCCGTCAGAATTTCAGCTTTCTAGCTTTCCTGATACCCGAGTTAGTAATTTTCCCTCTAAAATTTTCATAACCCTTACTTGAGTACCACACATACCTGAGGGCTGAATTTGAAATCTTTAGCTAGTTCATGCACACGGAATATCCCTACAAAGTTTCAGCCCCTTAGCTCATGTAGTTCCCGAGATTGCTTTCCCGCCAGAAAATTTGCATATTTTTTTAAAGCGTCCATAAGCGGCACCCAGGTTGAAGTTAAAACAGAAGAGTCGCACATTGTGTGGGCACATATTTCCAAAGTTCAGCCTTCCAGCTTTCCTGGTTCTCGAGTTGAAAGTGGGTGACAAAAAGTGCAAACACACACATGCGCATGTGCACACACACACGCACGCACACACACGCATATATATGTATATATATATATATATATATATATATATATATATATATATAAAC
>UYRT01000274.1:0-10583 GCA_900617915.1 Gongylonema pulchrum
TAATTCAAGTCCGGTGCAAAAACGCACGATCGCACGGGCCCGCCCGATGCGTTCCAGCCTGGGTTTTGGTTTTGGAATGGAGCGAGATAGAGGCTCGAAAATTTGAATTTTTAGCTGCCCACACAACGCATTATAAATGGCTCGAATTTACATTCAAAGCGCAATGTTTTTTGACCCTGTAACTTAGTGCACATGCTCAGGATGGCTTTATAGTTTCAAAATGGCAACAGCAACCAAATTAAAACTTTCGGTTTAATTCAAAGCTCAGTGTGGGTTGAAAGGCCCGAAAGCAGGTTTTAAATTTTGTTATGTATGAATTCCCTGACCTATACGTGACCTTTTTCCTCACCATGCTTGCATTACGATTTTAGGACGAAATGAGCTACGAATTTGAATTTTTGGCATCTTTTGATGGCGCAAATGAGTCAGATTCAGAACTAGTGTTTATGTTCGTCCCATCTGTCTGTCGTGAGATCTCAACACTTGTTGCTAAACGCAAAACAGTGCTAACCTCAATATTTTTTGCCCACCACGTATTGCTTTAAACTAATAGTGATGTCACAAACCGTTCCCAAATATTAGTAATTTCAGGTTACACTGCACCCATTTCTGCGCTGTACTTGTAAGGACATTGTATATGATAAGCTGTACAAATGGATCGGTGTGAACTATATTTGACGCGTGCTTTTGTAGGCCTCTCATTTTGCAAGCATTCGTCTTCGCTTTTTGCTCCTTGAAGTACCAGAGATTCTACTGCTCTGATATTCACGGGTTTTTCTTGATCCCTGAATTACTTCTAATTCCAATGATTTTTGTGTACTAATCACTGCCAACATTAACGGTTGTGCTCAGCTTCCATTGACCAGCGCGTGATTAGAATTAAAAAATTTCCCACAGTGGATTCTGAAGGCTTAGAAGAGGGCCAAAACAATGAGTATTGATAAAACATTATTCATAATCCTAAATGCTGCTCGCTGTTCCAAGATGGCAAGCCTACTTTTATAGCACTTCCTCTGTTCCTAGTAATAGCCAACCCCGTTATTATGCAGCCGTCACCAAAACAATGCTAATTATATTGATTTTCACTTTCTCCATCATTCGCGAAACAAAGCTGTTGCTCATGTTTCCACAGGGTTAGCTTTCGCGTGTTTTTATTTCGCATTTACACAAGTTAAAAATGCAGGATGTGAAGTCAGCTTTTGTGTATTCTTATCTGGCAGTTGAAAGTTTAAACTCCAGGGAAAAGAAGAGTTTCAACTCCAAAACATTCAAAAAATTAGCGACACGCATCAGACCATTCAAAAATTTCAAAACATTCAAAAATTCGCACGATAGCCAGACTATGCTACCACTACTATGATGTGTTTTGCGCAGTTCCGCCCAGCGAGCAATTGCCGTTAGAAATATTTACTACTTTACAGTTTGCTCTGCGCAAAAATGCGAAATTCTACGTGCCCACGTGTGAAACATAAGCGTTCATGAGAGCTAGATTTGAATTTTTAGGTATGTACACGAATAGATAATATCCTCCAACAATTTCAGCATTCTGTTTTGTCTAGTTCTCGAAATGGGAGCTCCGCACATAAAACTATACGTGTATATGGAAGCTGGGCTAGAAATTCCGGACTTGCACGCATTTAGAAGAAGCGTCACACTAAACTTCCAGCTTTTCATCTTGTCTACTTCCAAGGCAGAAAAGTTCGCACCAAAACACCCGCGTATCCGTACATAGGCGTAGGTAAAGGATGAATTTAAATTTTTGGATACACACATTAATATCATCTTGAAATTTCAGCTTTCTAGTTTTGTGATTCCGGAGCGGTAACTTTAGTGCCAATACTTCTACGTGATCGTAGGTGGGAATCAGGCATAAATGAAAGCAGGACTTAAATCTACGGGGTCACACGTGGCATGAAAAATTCTTTTAAAATTTCCGCTCCGCAACTTTTGTGTTGAAAAATGAGTTGAAAGTCGCTGATAAAACACACCCAAACATATACAAACATACTGACAGGGCGTGACAGTACGCGCTTTTCGGAGCTGTTACACAGCACAAAACGTATAAAAAATTTTTTGATAAGCTCGTACCTATGTAATTCAACAAGTCTGTCAAGGAAAATCATGTCCGTAATTACAAAGGCTAGAATTTAAAACTTCATGTAACTAGTTAGTTATCATATGCTCGGTTACAGTCCTGAAATGAAATTTCATATTTTCTATGCGTTTTTGCTGTGCAGCGCTATAGCGTTCCTACAGTGAACAAAAACGCACACTGCCGAGAAGTCGTTCGTGTGTGTTTGTATGTTCTGAAGCTAGTAAACTTTGTCACCCACTTTCAAGTAACCAGGAAAAATAGGAGGCTGAAATTCTGCGAGCATATTCCCACCCCGCATGCCACTCTCCTGGTTTTAAATTACAGCTCATACGCGTCTTGATCTCGTGTACAAACCCGCGAAAAAAATATACAGATTTCTTTTGGGGGAAAACAGTTTCGGGAACCAGACAAGATAGAAAACAAAAACTTCACAGGAATGTTCTCTGTGCATGTCTGAGCTAAAGGTTTTAAAATCAGCTGTCGAGTACACTTGCGCCGTTCATACAGGAATGTCAAATTTCGCATTTGGCACTACGCTAACTCAAAAACTAGCTTGAAAACAGTGGCTAAACTTTCGTCAGAATAATTCCCAGTCCATCTCAGAAATCACACACCTAAAAGGAGTTTCGATTTGCACCTGGCCACGACCTAGGGCACTTCAAAGATACTTGTAGCGCAGTGGCTATTTTGCTTATCGGACAACTGCCGAGCTAGAACTTTGTGAAGCATATTTATGCGCTTTTGCTGCGCGGTGCTTTAGCGCTGCTACAGCGAACAAAAGACGCACACTGTGACGGTCCCGGTATGAGTGTGTGTGTGTCCGGGTATTTCAACTCGGCGACCAGGCAACCTCCGGCTCCAAAATTTTGCCAATGGGTTCCCTCCGTCAAATGCCACCTCAGGACCACTGTACCGACCCTCAGCACATCTGGGCCCCGCGTATGACCACGTGAAAGTTTCGGCAGGGAAACCGCTAACTCGGGGGCCAGAAGAGCTGGGAGGCTGAAATTTCCAGGGACGTTCCCAACGTACAACCTAAAAATCTCAAATCCAGCCTACAGTCACGTATGGCACTCAAGTGCGGCCCCCACGAAAGTTGTTTGGCGAAAAAATCGCTAGCTCGCAGACCAGAAACAGAAAGCTGAAGTTTTGGAGGGACATTCCTGACCAATTACCATGCACCTGCACTGTTAATTTCCTAAACTTCCCATAAATTCTAGCCACTGGGACTCCAAGCGGTCCTGCAACAACATTAAGTACTGCAAAAACGCATGACCGCATGGGCACACTGGTGCGCGTCGCCAGTGATTTATATTCATGTCTGGTCTTAATGCAGCTTGGACGTGAAATTCCTTACATGCGGGCGTGACAAATAGTTAATTCTATTGCAATCTCAAAAGCGAATGCATTCTGTGGTTTTCATGATCCTCTTCTGACTTCCTGTGCATAGTCAAATTTGCATTTTCTCGGTGAACGGCCGCTCATCGGAAAAACGACCTGGCTTCATGCGAAATTAATAATCACACATACTGGAGATTCATGCCGCTCCATGATGCAATACTACAATCCCAGGCAACGCCCTTTTCCTATGCACGCAGGAAAACGTCAAAATACAGCCAGTATGATCCACTTGTTAAACCACAACGCAGAAGCCATTCCTGTTGTTAACGGTTTGACTCCTGCAAGTTTAATGCAAAAACGCACGATCGCAACAGCAAGTCTGTTGTGTTGCAGTCTGAGTTACGTTCTGTGAAGTCAGGTCTGATTTCGGACTAGTCATACTCTGAATTCAGACCTCGCTTCACAGAACGTTTTAGGCTAAAAAGCGCATTTCTGCTAAGAAGTCCATTTAAGAAGCGCAATTCTGTGGCTTGAAATGCAACATAACGCATTTCAAATGCAGCTCTAAAACTCTACTTTTTTTGTACCCTGCTCAAAGACCACGAATTCAAGTCAACCTGATTTAAATCCAGGCCAAGCAAGCCAAAGACCAGAAATTTTATTGGTTTGGCTGATGAGAAGGGGCATAAGGTTGGCTTTTGTTTTCTTGTGTCTCTTTTCTTGAAATTCTCGTGAAGTTCACGAACAGGAAAAACTGAAATACCAGGTGATGGTTCATGAACTCACTTCAAAAGAAAAGCAACGCATGACAGTACGGCGGCCATATCAGCTCACCGCAAAAGCAAGTGATCACACTTCTCATTTAGTTACCTATGTCTGAATTCTTACCACGCATGTTACGATTTATCTAGTTTATTTCGAAGTTATATTATAGCCTTCTTATAGCATGGTGCTAAATAAAGACAAAAATTTGCCAGCCCTTTGACAAATCGTTCATTCGTTTCTATAATAAACTGATGCTGATATTCAAACGAATCGCCAACAGCTTGCTTCTGAACAAGTCTTAAAAGAGGTGTCGCCTATAGCCATGCCTGTGTCCGCTATCACCAGGACTACTTTCGAGTGTCTTCGCCACTTAAAACGAGTGAATTACGAAATTTTATTAATTTTATTTACTAGTAAATCTTGCAGTATAATATGCCAGGGGGTATCACAAATAATGAAGTTCTAACCACTGACGTTGAAGTAGAAAGTACTTCTGCACAGTAGATGGACATTGTTTTTCAGCAGTAGGTTCAGCGCTGAACTTTCACGCAGAAGCTATAAATGGTGTGTCAGATTTTAAAAGTGCGGTGCTATATGCAGCTAGAATGCAGCAAGCACGAAAAACTGTTTAAATAGAGGAAAGTGATGCAGAACGCAACCTAGGCTGGAACGCAACAGGCTTGCCGGTGCGATCATACGTTTTTGCACTAAACTCGCAGATCGCTAATAACAGGAATGAACACTGCGCTGTAGCTCAACACTTGTGCTCATACTAGCCACGCTCTGACCTCTTCCGGCATGCAGCAGGAAGGGCGTCGGTTGGGATGAACTTGTTGCATTATAGGACGGCGTGGAATCCAGGTACATGATTATCAGTTTTTTGTATGAAGCCCGGTCGTTCTTCTGATAAATGCTCGCTCTTCGAAAAAACGAAAAATGCAAAACTTTCACTTCTTCACTAAAAAATGGAAATGTTGCTAGAGCGGTATGCAAATGAAAAAAAAAATCCAAGTATGCAAATGAACTGTATGTTCGTTTAAATATTTGGATGAGGCAGTTGTTCGGTACAAAACGCATTCGTTTCTGATTTTCAGTAAAGTTGAGTGTTTATCGTAACCACCTGCAGGGAATTTTACTTCCAAGCAAATTAAGACCGCACTTGAAAATAGAATATCCCAGCCAACTTTCAGCTTCGCATCTTCCAATTCGCTACAAATATCTTTGAAGTATGGTGCAAGTGCAAATCGGTACTCATTTTACGTATACGATTTCCCATACGGCGATAAACATGCTGACAAAATTTCAGCCATTGTTTTTCGGCAAGTTTTTGAGTTAGCACAGTAGCAAACCTTGATGTAATCGCATGCGCTGCACAGGCGTGCACGACAGCTGAATTTGGAATCTTTAGCTCGTGCATGCACAGAGAATAACCCCGTAAAGTTTCAGCTCTGCACCTTGTCTGGTTCGCGAAATCGTTTCCCGCCAAAGAAATTTACATATTTTTTTCGGCGGTTCGTATGCGGGATCTAGGCGCGTATGAGCGAAAATTTTAAAAAGGGAAGACACACGAGATGGGAACATACGCCCAAAATTTCAGCCTTCTAGCTTTCCTGGTTGCTGAGATGAAAGTGGGTGAAAAAGTTCATTCGCTTCCGAACACACACACATATAGACGACCTCTCGACAATATGCGTTTTTGCTGTGCCAGCAAAAACGCGTAAAAACCAATAAACTGGATCAAAGACGGTTTCTGGGAACACTGCACATTTTGGTACTACTCAGCTTATACAAAACTCAAGGAATTTGTATCACGTTGCGTTTGGTCACCTAACTGTGTACGCACAGTTAGGTGACCATTACTTCTGAAGAAGGCAGTGGGAGTTCTATATATAAACTAAAGTTTACGTTAACATTTCTTATTACTAACACTTCAAAAGCACATTTTATAGGATAAGACGATGCACAACCCTTACAGAATTTCAGAATTTCCTGGATCCAAAAAAATCCTTATTCATTTACCATTAACTTATTAATTTAATAAATGAATAAAAAATTGTCCTCCACTCTGCACCTTCTTCAGTTCGTTTCCTGAAATTTCTTTTATTTTACCAATCTGAACAGCACTCTAAACCAGTACCGGCACGCACTAGGCTCGTCGCTGCGATTATAAGTTTTTTGCGCAATTTCCCCCACACATATATTTCGTTAAGTAGTACTATAGTTTCTGGGCAGGCACCTTTAGCTAAATGAATACAAATATACGCCAAATTCGGATTTGTTATTACCATTTTTATTCGCTTTTGCACAGCAGGTTATCCGAATGTCAGCGCATTTTTTCACCAATTTTCAACTCAACAGCCAGAGAATCTAGTAAGCAAGAAATTTTCAAGAATATTCCCACTACATGTGCGACCTTACCGTTTTTTTTATACGTTTTTGCTGTGCAACTCAATAGTACTGCTGAACTGAGTAAAAGCATATATTGTAGAGAGGCTCGCGATGTGTGTGCATGTGTACGTGTGTACGTGTGTGTGTGTCACCCATTTTGAGCCCAGCAAACAGGAGAGCTGGAAGGGTGAAATTTTCGGGACTCATTCACAGCATACATGTTATCCTTACAACCTGAAATCATCGCTCGTGCTTGCCCGAACTACACGCGTAGACGCCGAAAAAAACATATAAATTTTTCGGCGGGAAAACGATTTCGAGAACCAGATAAGTTAGAAAGTTGAAATTTGACACTGATATTGCCATGTGTGAATTAAAGATTTCAAACTGAATTATCGCGCACGCCTGTGCTACGTGCATAGTCGTGTCAAAATTTGCGGTTGGCACCGTTCCAACGTGAAAACCAGCCTAAAACAATAGCTAAAGTTTCGTCTGAATATTTGTCGCCCATCTAGGAAATCATATACCTAAAAGGAGTTTCGATACGCAATTGGCGCCACGACTTAGAGCGCTTCAAAGATATTTTAGCGAAGTGGCTATTTCACTTAACAGACAAGCTGCAAAGCTGAAATTTTGCAGAATTATTCTATATTCACGCACGCTCAGAATGTAGCTTTAACCCTAAATCCTTTACATGAGGACATGAGAAACACTCAATATTATCGCAAACTCAAAAGTGAGTACGTTTTGCGGGTTTCGAAATCTTCCCGTTCAGACACCCTGTGTATTGCCAAATTTGCATTTCTTCGATGTACGTCTGCTCACCGGAAAAGCGACCAGTCTTCAAAATGGGTGCTCACACGGTCCCATGGTGCAACACTGCCATCCTAACCGACGCCCTTTTCTCCTGCATGCGCAAGAAAAAATCAAAAAACAGCCAACGTGAGTCCACTTGTTATATTGTTATGGAGAAACCATTCATGCTGTCAGTGAACTGACTGCTGCAAGCTTAGTGCAACAACGCATTGTCCCTCTGGCGAGCGTGGGTATATTATTTGGGTTACACGTGCAGACGCCTGAAAAACTTACAAATTCGTTGGCAGGAAAGCGATTTCGAGAACCAGGCAAGAGGGGAAGCTTGAAATTTGTTGAAGATTTCAAATTTAACTTCAGTGCACTTCTATGTGCTACGTTTACGAACAAATCAAAGTTAGGATTAAGATAACGTTGGAAAATGCCAACTTCGGAACGATTTGGTTAATCTAACTTTACGATAATTTATTTCCCACGCATGAGCATATAGGCGTAAAATAAGTTTTGGCTTTCGCCTGCATCGCGTATTCGGACAAGTCAAAGATAATTCTAACAGAAAATGATTACGCTAATTTGTCATACTAAGGAGCCGAAAGTTTATGAGTTATCTTGTCCTGCTGGCTTTTTATTAAACTGCTATCTAAATATTTCAAATTCGGCTTCGAGCACAGTTAGGTTTCGCGCGCGCAAGTAAATGTCCGGTTCGAGACAGCTGGCACCCAGTTAGCTCAATAGCCAGGCTAAGCAAGAAACAGTATTTTTCTGATGATGTTTACTAGTCATTTACCAGCCAGCAAGCATAAGATGAACGTCTGTCTAGGCATGGTCGTGAAAAAAAAGGTTAGTGTCAAACAGCACCGTGCGTCAGATGGATGAACGAGAAAGCAGTTTTCACATACGCTTAGCCAAATACGGTCGTGAACTGTGCATACTGCTAAGGCAAATGTTTTAATTCTGGAGCTACAAAACTGTCTGCATTAAATTTCAAGCCTTTGTGCGTGAGATTTGGAAGAGCATGGAACGAGCACACATCAAGACTACGCTATCCAGCTCTCGGGGAATGTTGTCCAGTGTTCTGGGATATCACCGAGCATTCGGAGAGAAACCGCGCATGATATTCTATGGCTTCTCATTATGCAAACAAAGACAGAACAATGCAAAGTCGAGCTGACCTGAACCGAACTGAGTTTTAGCTTTGCCGCCACCTCCTCCTTCCCCTTCTTAAGGAAATTGCTGTCTAGATGTGAAATGTTGAAGGCGATTTCGGTTTTGGCAAGCATCGGTACTGAGTTATGGTCAAAAAGAAGCCTGGTACAAAGTTGGAACGCAGCATTAACTTTCTGTTGTTTTTCTCCACTGCATGTTGAAAATGAATCGATTTAGCAAAGCGCGTAGCGAGGGACCTGAAGACTGCTGCCAGTTATCTGCTTTCTCTGAGGCTCGGCTTAGAAACACAATCTGAAAGTCGCCGCTAGTAACAAATCCATACTATTTCTTAGGAAAGTCGTTTGTGGAATAGGACGAATGTTTCAAGTTCTTGGAACTTCACTACAATTAGCAGGGTGTAAAACATTTCGGAATAAAATTGCTGTGAAGGTTTAGAAAGCTGCGCAACTTTACTATCAATAAATTTTGATGAACACGTAACTGCCATGCATAATTTTTCGTAGAATTTAGTGGAATTTTCGAGTGAATGCATGCGAGCGATGTGTGAAGCGGATTCTGGATGCGTGCCAAAAGGATGTGAAGAAGACATTCACGGAAGGTATGGATGTGGCTACTTCCGACTCAACATTTACCATTACAAAGTATGGACATTTATTTTCTTTTTGGGAACTCTCCATAAAAACTCTTTCCGAAAACCGATGTTTACAGAAGAAAATAAATAAATGGTAATTATCTTTTTTGAATTAGGTTGTTCTAAGCGAACGATCAGTAAATCGATATAGGCAGTATGTGATTTCAATACATTCGTCTCTACTTCTTTATGCACATTTGCCTCATCCGGTGAATGTAGAGGGTAACAAAATTTGGACTCATTACTTGCGTCACCTTGGAATTGCATAATTAGTGTTGCTTCAAATGTTATAACTACATCAGGCAGAGTGCAGTTTTAAAGCTGGTCCAGATTCATTTAACTTAGACATTTTGTCGAAATTTGCCTTTACAATTTTTAATTTCTATCTTTTCATTGTCAGATTCGTTCGCCATCATATGAGACCGGAACTGTGTTTCAAAAGTTTGAGTTTTGCAGTTTTCCTAGTTCCAATGATATACTAACCAAACACATGCACACAGTTTTGCAATGGTTTATTTTCGATCTAAGTAAGATGCACAGGATTTAATGCGAGCTAATTAATTACCCCAAGCTGCAATGAGATTTGTAGAAAATCCCCTTTCAGATTCATTCATCCAGTTTTCAACGCCCTCTACAATGCAGATATGTCATAGTAGGCGTTGAAAAGTGGATGAATGAAACTGAAAGGGGATTTTCTGCAAAAATCCCCTTGAAACGCACTAGGAACGTAGGAACAAATCTTAATGGAGAAATGACGCTAAAAATTATTGAACAACATACACAGAGAAAATGAGTAAATTTCTGCAGAGAAAAATTGAAAAAACACTGAAGGACATGCAGCTTTGCCCCTAAAGTAAAGCACTTGATACAGCAAACAATTACACTTGATACAGCAAACAATTACAAAAAAAAAAATTATTTCCCATTAAAAAAATTCAGTAAAAATAAAAGAATGAGACGGATGTTGGTTTCCAGACGCCAGTAATGATAAGAAGTGAATTCCGAGCCCTGCGTGAGACCTAGTTATTCAAATGTATGAACCGAGCATAATAACCCGAGCATCAGGTTTGCCAGTGCGACAGTGCGTTTTTTTTCGCGCTGAACTTGAAGTAATCAAGTTGTTTTTTAACTGCTTGCATGGTTGATGCTTTACATTTAAATTGCGCACTCAATGCCACAAACCACCGTAAATTTTGCATAAAGAACTCAAGCTGGAACGCGCCGGGCGGCCTCGTGCGATCATGCGTTTTTGCACCGGACTTCAAGTACTCAGGTCATTAACTGCATGAATGGCTGTTGCTTTACACCTACCTTTTACGGTCACTAGCATAAATCATCATAAATTTTGCAAAGTAAATGTACAATTTCCATTTAACAGTCGTT
>UYRT01000275.1:0-10569 GCA_900617915.1 Gongylonema pulchrum
AAGTACAAAGCAGTGAAAATCATTAATAGGTAATCGTTCGATGGGCTAAATTGCACAAAACGCATGGTCGCACCGGCTAGTCTGGTGCGCGCTGCTATTTATTTTCTTCTGTATGGATAAAATGTTGGCTTTTTCATAGGGATCCGCCTATGAGCAGCTCACAACCCACTCCTCAATCGTTCTGCTGCTCCCTCCCCTCTCCCCCACGGTCGTCCCACCACACCTCATCTCCCTTAGTGGACAGTAAATTGAGGGTGTGAGAGCTCCTGGGCGAGAGGGGAGCGGGAGAGGGACGGGGACGACAGGCAGTACCGAACACACTTCTATACAGTAAAACAACTACTACCTAAGCCTCCGGGGAAGGGGGGGGGGGGGGAAAGGCTCCTTATCTCCCTCTGGATCCACCAATGCTCTGGTTGCATAAAAAAACAAAGACAAGTTGAGAAATTTTTTGGAAGAAATGCCCTGGATGTTAACTTATACACAACTAAACAGGGTTGATGAGATTATCGAAGAAGCAGACGGTGTGATGGTTGCCCGCGGTGATTTGGGTATCGAGATTCCGCCTGAAAAGGTATTTTTGGCCCAGAAAATGGTCATTGCTAAATGTAATCGTGCTGGAAAACCAGTCATCTGTGCCACGCAGATGCTTGAATCGATGGTGAAGAAACCGCGACCAACTCGTGCTGAAGGTCTTTATCAGTTTTCCTCTCTTTGTAAATTTACTGCTTAAAATTTTACGAAAAACTCCAAAAAGTTAAAATTTGAACCAGAAACGCTTACAGATTTAAAATTTTTGATACTTTTACCTGTTGTCTGCATTTCTGATATAACAATGAAATCCAACATCTATACATTAGAGATCAAGGTAGAATTGGTGTCAAAGTATCTTTTTAATCAAGTGGGGAGAGGCTAAGAAATGTGTGAGAGTTTTAATGACCTAAGTTTACTCAAGATCAATTAACTGCTTCTTGAAGAGAACTGCAACTGGTATCTAGAGGCTGAGCTGATAAAGCCATTTAATCAGTAGCGTTTGAAAAATGAGCCGGAAGTGATGAGCAAATGGTGCTTGCAAGCACCTTACTTTATATGCAAAGTTCTGTGACTTTTCCCATTTGCGAAGTACTTGGCATACGCAGTTCGCTACTTGCAGAGTAGTACCCTTTGTGGAGTTATGTTTTTTTAACATGATGTTAGTTGTCTTTCCACATCTGTTTTAAAACGTTTTTGTGAAATCAAATTCGTGCTGACGTGTGCTGAACACTGTGCAAAATGAGCGGTGTAGAAAACCCATTACACTGATGCTGCTATATGTAACAGTCTTGAAATTATCGATGTTTTGAGAAAAATCTCTCTCCACTGGATTATCCAGTTTTGCCTACGAACTATCGTTCTCACTAGTTCGTGGATCTTTGGAAGTCATTTGACTATTTCTTCTTCTGCCTTGCTGGAGGCCCTCCCTGTTATGGGACGTCGAGTAGTTATAGGCACTTGCGTCTTTTCAATAATCATTTCTCTTTAGCCATTCGCTACGATATTTGTTCACCTGCCCACGCATGAGAATTAGCAAATTTAAGCTTATTATTTCGGATTTAAATGTAGTGAATTTAGGCGGCGATGTTGCAAACGCGGTGTTGGATGGTGCCGACTGCGTAATGCTGAGCGGCGAAACAGCAAAAGGCGACTACCCAGTGGAAGCACTCAAAATTATGCATCAGGTAAACACTTCTCCATCTTTTTCAGCTCTTCGAAATTTTTTTAAAACCAACTTATTAAAGAAGGAAGGCGGTGGAAGAATCAAGCACACGCACAAACACACACGCACACACCTACACACACTACACACAGATATATCCACGCACATGCACAAATACACACAAATATTCATATGCACATGCATACCATACACGCAAGCACACAAGCACAGGCCACAAACACATGCACATAAAACACGTACATATATTAAACTATCGATATTAAGATTTCTTTTAATATGCAACTTCAATAAATTTTTAAAACAGTACCATTTAAAATTCCTTACTACAATGTTAATGATTTAAATTTAGATACTTTGTGTTATGGAAAAGGTCATAAAAAGATAAAAATAGAAACAAAAATGAAATCTGAATTGGAATGTTTCGGTCCATTAGTTGCATACATTCCATTCAGTGCTGCAACTGGACCTCGTCAGTATGACGGTTGCAGCAGAAGTATTAGTAACATACAGTGTGGTAAAATAAAGTAGAAAATTTGAGGGTTAAAAAATTTTAAAATATTTACATCTAGTGATAAAAAAAGTTCGTTGGTGTAATGCAAGGATACCTATAAATAAGAATCGAATGTAAAAAAATTTAAAGTCTAAACAAGCGATCACACAAAATTATATTATTAGAGCAAAGATTAATAAGTAAGAAGAAAATAAGAAAGAATAAAAGGGAAGGATACGAGTAGGAGGAATGACATCGATTGGGACAAATGAAAGAAGAGATCAGGAATAAAAAGAAAGGTAGGTAGAAATGGTAGGAAGGAGCATACAAAAGGAAAAAAGAGAAAAGTTTTTTAAAAAAGGGGTAAAAACTAAGAAGAAAAAAATTCGTTTAAAATATTATTAATGTTAATATAATTAAGATAAAAATATTTGGTAAACTGTAGTCAATGCAGAATTAGGAAGGACGAACATATACCTAAAAGTATATGTTTAGTACAACCTCAATGGTAAATAAAGACATTAAAGTATTAGCTGCATCAAAAAAAAAACTTTGTAAAGTAGATTCTATCCGAAGAAACCGAACAAGTTGGCTGTATATAATGTTAGTATGTATTTGCAAATGAATACTGCTGTCTAAATATGAATACCTATTTACGAAAAAAATTAAAACAGTCTGGCTTGTCAAGCTAAAAATGCTTAACCATGTCTTGACGTTGCTTTGATATTCCGCGGGTTTTCCCATAAAACTCCGGTCTAACTAACTCTGCATCATTCCTTGCGCACTGCAGTTTATACCAGGAGCTAAATTACAACATTGACCGGATCAAATTACGTACTCCTTTGTACGATTCTGTTTGCCAGACATCTTTTCTAAAAGTTTTTGCGAGCGAGGCCGCAAGCAGTTGTGGCGATGTGTTTTTTCAGTGGTTGTTATTTAATAGTATATGTAGTTGGTGTTGTAGATATGCAAAGAAGCGGAAGCAGCAGTGTATCACATGCGATTCTTCGAGGAACTCCTGCACGTCACTCCGAAACCAACCGATATCGCGCATACTATTGCTATCGCAGCAACGTCTGCAGCAACATCATGCAAAGCAAGTGCCATGATCCTAGTCACTACAACTGGCCGGTGCGTTCACCTTTTATCGAGTTCTGTGAAGAATTAGCGAAAAAAATAGGGATTTAAATGTTCAGGATAGGGGAGGCAGTGGTAACACATTGTGTGCGAATGAGAAGAGAAGTGGTTCGATTCCCTCTCTCCAGAACAATTTTTCGAGAAAAGGCTCCGTTTGCGAGAGACAAGGCATACTACTGTCTTCAATTATAATCTGCACTTGCATGCAAAATGTGCAGAATCAGTCAAATGAAAACATTTAAGGAATGTAAATTGCCCGTGAGGGCATCCTGATGATTATTCTTGTGAATTTAAAATATGTTTTCTTCTCATAATGCTGTTTAGCATCATAATAATATCAAGCAAAAACGTGCTTTACGATGACCCTTTTTAAGACAGGAAATAAAACAGGAAAGTGGTACTTACATGACGGATATTTTCAACAACAAAAAGACTTCCAACAACAGGAAAACCTTCAAATTTTCTCCTCAAATCCTGCAAACATCCATGTCCAAGCTTCCATCAAAATGGGACGCTTAACCAAAGATTTCCAGAAATTTTATTTCTCCTACAAATGCCTTCTTGAAATTCGAAGTAGAAGTGAATTGGCCCAGAGAGAATGCATGGAGATGAGCAAAATTTCATTTTAACTCTAATTTTCTTGTTGTTGAAAACATCTATTTTATAACTACCACTCTGTTGTTTCCCTCATCCCTTGTCCATATTCTCATGGGTTTAGGCGCAATTCCAGTCAAATATGGTGTAATGCAAAATATATGATGCAGTTCAACAGAAAATAGCGTAATCGGCGAAATTTTCCAGTCAAATGTTGTTACTTTTTTGCGTTCCTCTTCTACCGATGTTGCAGTTTATAAATTACAATACAAAGAGTTTGTCAGTAGGATCAGCTTTTGCATTTTGTCTTCACATTCTTGCAGTGATAAAGAATTTCTATCATAACAGGAGCCTAGTTTACCAAAAAGTTTAAACGTTTGCGTGTGAATATCGAAATAAAAGAGACTTAAATTAGGTAAGATGTGAAGCTTCAGTCTGGTTCTCCAGTTACTGCCATATTTCACTCATTCTGATCATTCATAAGGATGATTGCACAAGTAGCCTTTTCTCCAAGCGGTTGCGTGATGGTCACAGTGCTTCAAATCTCTTCAGCTGAGTAAATGTTGGAGTCCAATTTTTTGCCCACATCGAAATTTTGATGTATCTCATTTGTAGATCAGCTGGTTTGGTATCTCGCTATCGACCAACTATGCCAGTATTTGCAATATGCCGCGATCGCCGTGTCGCTCGTCAACTTCATCTCTGGCGTGGAATCTTTCCGCTTCATTATGAAGGTGAACTAGAATGAAATTGTCTCCTTCCTTTAAAAATCCTCGGACTCGGGCTTTTAAAACGTTTTTATTCACTGGATGGAGCGAGGATTTGGTGTGTGTGTGTGTGTGTGTGTGTCTGTGTCTGTGTGTATCAGTTTGTTTGTCTGTGCGTTCCTCCACATGACACAACTCCTGCGTTAGATATCAACACAAAGCAGTGCTAGGACCAGCATTTTCCGTCAACAGATAATGCAAGCGCTTTCAGCGTCCTCTTTCCGTGAATTCAAAATAAATTTTTTTTACAGCTGGCCGAGAGACCGACTGGCCGAGTGATGTGGATGCGCGTATCAATTACGGTATTTCCATTGGCAAGGAACGTGGTTTCATCAAGAAGGCCGATCTGGTAGTAGTCATCACTGGCTGGAGACAAGGTATACCTTTTCTTGAAGTCGTTTTTCGCCTATTTGAGATATATGCGGCACTACTTGCTATTTAGTTAGCTTTATGAAAGTAGTGTTTGTGACACAGGTGCCGCTGGTAGTCTTAATTTCGTTTTTTAGCCGCTGTTACTGGGCTCAATGTTTCTTACTCTTAAAAAGAGTTAGTACCCGCTGCCTGTTTTACGTATGTCCGGCTACTTGGCGACCTTTGATGAGATGGAGCGCATACACAAAACAGGTGCTGGTACCAGTTGGAGGTGTGCAACCCTAGACCGAAGGGCCTCGCATATCCACGCTTGGCGTTTGTTAGTAATATCCGTGATAGTGGAATCCTACACTGATAGCTCAGGCGGTCTTGGTATTCTTCATAAAAAGAAAATTCATGAAACTGGAAGTTTGCAGGTGCCGGGCACACGAACACGCTGCGCATTATCAAGGTCCCGTGAACGTTAACGCAGTATAATACAGAAACCAGCAGTTTTCTTCTCACAATTTCTGATGCACTTTTGCAGTTTCTAATTATCCCGCTAGTAGCGCAGTACCTCTTCTAGTCGGTCTCTTCTAATCTCACTTGTTTTCATCCATCTCTGCATATGAGTCTCAATAGTCGGCTTTTCATTTTGCAGATGTAAAGGCTTTAAGTCTTGCACATGTTTTTTTTTGCCGTGCCTAAACATAGCTTTTTGGATTATAAGCATTCTTATTGGCAGTGAGCAAAAATGGAAGAAAACTTCTGATGCCTTCTCCGGACATATTCAGATTTAATGCAAATTTGACCAAAGGTTGTGATTACGCGGTTATTATGAAGCTTTGTGGTTTACAAAACGTGCGATCGACAATTTTCACATTATTTAATAGCAAGAGCGCTTATCCCAGATACTTTCTTTGCATCCATAGAGCTTATAATCCGTGAGATTGTCTGTATCTGTTGTGATGTTTGTTTGTACTGCTTAGATTTATAGATTATAGGATGATTAGTGGAACAAGTTTGCGCATCTGCTGATAATTTTCAGTCAGTTCTATTGTCCCAATTCCTTTGAAAAATTAGTGGCTGAAAAAGAAAATTTGATGCAGCAGTTTAGAAATGCTGGAATAGTGTTGAAGCTAAAATTCAGACTTCAGTGGATGATTATCGGAAGTAAAAATCCTACTGCACTCTCAAAAAGCAGCTGATTGACTTCGGTTGCTGTTTTACTGTCATTGTGGCTTTCGATGATTTTATTACTTACAGACCGGTGATTTATGTTTCTGGCGATTCCGGTGTGCTGTTAAATGTGTCTATTATTATCGGTATGCTCATCATGCTTCTCCAGTGACATTTTGACGTATCTCCTTTTAGCTTATTTTTGCTAATATTTTTAAGCTTGGTAGTTTAATTTATTTCGTAATAACTTTTTCGTTTCCATCCTATCCTTCCCCTTCCTTCATTCACCCTCATCTGTTCATTCTCCCACTTCTCCTCTATCTAAATTCCCTTTTGTGCTACACTAAATTTGCCGGAATTTTGTATAAACTTAGAGGAGATAGATACAACTACGAACTTTGAATACAGCCTTTCCGATGCTTACCTGTGTAGTGCAGTCATTCTGTTAGTTGATTTTAGTTATTCAGTTTGTGTTTTGGTGATTTGACTGATGGGATATAGAAATAGAAGAATGGAAGAATTTTACTTGAATGTCATGTGTTTGAAGACATTTTATGGTGCAGTCTGTGTTTCATCCCTTAGCTGACGCAGTCTGTGTTTCATACACTTGTGATATCTTTCAGTACTTTAGCTTAATAAAGAATTTCAGCAACAAACAACCCTACATACAAATTAAAACCGATCAACACTGGCTGCACTGACCTGGGCAAAGTGTATTTTTTGCCTCAAGGGCCAAGAAGCATTCATATTGTTAGGGGAAGGAAAAGTAATTTGTATTTCACGATTTCTGACGCTCACAAACCTTAGAATCTGATTAGGAAGGAGCAGATGTGGGATAAAGAAAAGAAGAAGGTTGATTTACGGAACTTATAGAAATCGGTGTGGATGCGCTGCAGTACCATCACGTGTATTTGTATGACTATGCGTTTTAGCATATATGCAAATGCAAAAACGCATATTGTGACAACTCACGGTGTGCATGTATATTTGTGTATGCGTTATGTGTGTATGTGTGTGTGTGTGTTTGTCTGGGTATTTCATCTCGACAACCAAGCAAGCTCCGGCGCTAAAATTTTACCAGGGGGATCCCCAGTTTCGCTCACGACCGTGGGACTAAACCCCGCGCACGCTTAGAACTAAACCCCGCGCACGTCTAGTGCGCATCGTCAGTGGTTTCACTTTACAGAGGGTCTGTTTTCACTGGGCTGCGATTGCGGTACTGCAATTTGAATATTTGGTTTGTATGTGCACAGGGGATATGCTAAAGCGGGAATACATTTTGCGCTTGCTGACGTGCACATAACTAACAGAATTCTCAGAAAAACCGTTTCTTGCTGGGTCTGGTTATCCAGTTAATTAGATGCTAACAGCGTCCTGGATTACATTTTTACTTCAGCTTAAGTAAGACCTAGGCGCTCTTTGAAGATAAATTTGAGATATTTGGGTCGCACAATAGGCATAGAATATCCTCGTAAAATTTCCGTTTCCTAGATTTACTGATTGGTGAAACCGCTTTTCGTCACAAACATTTTCAACTCATCCAAGTGCGTCACATAGGCGTTGTCCAAAGCTCACTTCAGGCACACGCGCCTGTGCGTAAAAAACAAATATCTCTGTAATATTGGGGAACTTAATCCAGCTTGACTTGGCATTTTGCCAATAGTATCTGGATTTCAATTTTGATTTGTCTGCATGTGTAACGTAAAGATGTGTGATAGCTAAGTTTGAAGTCTTGATACATAGGCAGGTATATCCAAATGAAGTTTTAGGCTCCTGTCTTGTCTGGTTCCGAAAATTGTTTTGCTGCCAAAAAATTTACATAAATTCTTCTGAACGTCTGGGCATGAGACTCAAGCATACATGAACGTTGATTTCTGGTCGATGTTATGGGTGGCACGTTGACTAGGAACATCATTGTGAAATTTCCGCTTCCTAGCTTCTGCGATTGCTGAGTTGAACGTAGACGAAAAAAACATGAACAGACAGACACGCAGCCTTTCGAAACTATGTGCTTTTGTTGTGCAGCTGTAGCGCTGCTACAATGAGCAAAAACACATGTCGTCAAGACGCTGGCGGTGAGTATGTATGTGGGGAAGGAGGTTGGGGAGGGGAGGGAGGAGTAAGTGAACTTTGTCACCCACCCTCAACTCAACAACTGGAAAGGTGGGGGGCTGGAATTTTGCGAGCGAGTTTCCAGCATTAGTGTCACCCTTGCAACCTAAAATCACCTACGGACGTCGAAAAAGAAATAAGCAAATTTGCTGGCGGGAAAACGACTTCGAGAGCCAAACAAGTTAGAAGGCAAAAATTTCACGCCGATGTTCTCTGCGCATGAGTGAGCTAAAGATTTCAAACTGACGCTTATATATACATAAATCAGGCCAAACTTCGCGATTGGCATTGTACCAATCCAAAAACTAGTTTTAAAATAGTAGATGAAAATTCTTCAGTATATTTACCGTCCATTTACGAAATCATATATCTAAAACGAGTTTTTATTTGCACCTACTCCACGACCTAGAGCGATTCAAAGATACTTGTAGCTAACTGGATATCTCGCTTGCTAGACTAAGTGCGATACTGAAACTTTGCAAGCTTGGAGGCTAAATTTGATTTAATTACAGCTTGGAGGCTAAATTCTTTGCACAAAAACATGAGAAATACTCAATTTTACAGCAAACACAAAAACGATTGCTTTTTGCGGATTTCGTAATCTTCCTGTTCTGATATTCTGTGAACTACCATATTTGCATTTTTGAGTAATGACCGCTCGTCAGAAAAATGACCGGTCTTTATACACAAGACTGATAATTATTATGTACGCTAGAGGCTCACGCGAGCCTATGATGCAACATTACCACCCTAATGAATGCTTTTTTTGCATGCAAGAGAACGCCAAAAAAACACAGCCAGCGTTTGTCCATGTGTTAAACTCGTAGCGCAGGGCCTATTGATGCTGTTAATTATTTGAATGCTGCAAGTTTAGCGCAAAAAGGGATAATTGCACTCGTAAACCTGGTACATTTGCAGCGAGGCTGGGGTTGCATTTGCGTAAAGATGCAAGGACTCATAATGAAACCCAGGCTAGAGCGCACCAGGCTTGCCAGTGCGATTATGCGTTTTTGCACTAAACTCGTGGGTCACTAATAACAGGAATAATCCTTGCGCTGCAGCCAAACACTTGGGCTCATATTGGCCGTGCCTTGTTTTCTTCCGGCATGCACTAGAATGGGTATCGGTTGGGATGAGGGTGTTGCATTGTAGAGCCGAATGGACCTCCAGGTACATGATTATCAGTTTTCTGCATGAAGCTCGGTCGTTTTTTTTTAGTAAATGCTTGTTTTTTGCAAAAAATGAAAAATGCAAGTCTTTTGGAAAAACCAAATTTCCAATTCACTAAAAAGTGGAAGCATTGCTCGAGCAGTCGTTTGTGAAAAAGTCATTTACATATTTGGATGAGAGCAGCCTTCGCTGCAAAACGCACTCGTTTCTGATTTTTCGGTAAAATTGATTATTTCCCACGTCTACCTGAAGGGAATTTCACCTCCAAGCAGAATTTAGACCGCACTTGAAAGTAGAATATCCCAGCCAATTTTAGCCTCGCACTTTGTCCGGTAAGCGAAATATCCACTACGATACAAATATCTTTGAGGTGCTCTAAGTCGTAGTGCAATACTAATTTTAAGTATGCTACTTCCTGTATGGGCGACAAACATTCTGGCTATATTTCAGCCACTTTTTCCGGTGAATTTTCGAGTTAGCACACTACCAAGCGCAAGTGTGCGCGACATCTAAAGTTGAAATCTTCATTTCGCACATGCACAAGGAGTATCCTAGCAAAGTTTCAGTTTTGTACCTTGCCTGGTTCGCGAAACCGTTTCCCGCCAAAGAAATTTCCATATTTTTTTTGGGAGTGCATACGAGGGGGTCTAGGCGCGTTTGGGGGAAGATTTTGAAAGGGGAAAGTGACACACAGGGTAGGAACATACCCCCAAAATTTCAGCCTCCCAGCTTTTCTGGTTGCTGAGATGAAAGTGGGTGACAAAATGCATTCGCTTCCGAAAACACACAGGCAGCCTCTCGACAATATGCGTTTTTGCTAGGTTTAGCAGCGCTACAGCGCGCTTCCCAGCAAAAACGCTTTTGGCTTCTTTCGGGATGAAGCAGAAAGGGCATCGGTTGGGACGAATGTGTAGCTTCATAGGACCGCATGGAACTCCAGTTACATAATTATCAGTTTTTTGCATAAAGCCTGGCCGTTTTTCAGGCAAGTTTTTATGCGTTTTTTGCAGCTATGCAATGCAAAAAACGCATATTGACGAGAGGTTGTCTGT